>JAXCGZ010015189.1:122500-151689 GCA_037179515.1 Halocaridina rubra | reverse complement strand
ATAGGTACACTAAAGTCGCTAGAGTGATCACTGATTCCCTGCAGTGCTATAAAGAAATTTTTGGAGGAGAAAAAGAGGACATCCTTTCAAACTCGCCTCGACCAATTCTTTATGAAGGCAGAGCTCTCAGCAACACATCCTGTACGCTCTACCTCAGGTGCCTCTATAAACTCACCTGCCCTAGTATCTCCAGCATCTGCTGCAGGTTCTTTTGCCTCTCCAGACTCACCTGCCCCAGTCTCTTCAGCCCCTACCTCTCCAGCTTCCTCCTATTTATGAGCCTGTCTATCTCTCCCTCCCTTGCATCGCCCCTTCCAGTGTGCAAGCCAACCACACGAGTAAATGTAAGCAATACTCTTTAATGTATCTTTGATTACATAAGTAAAGGTAAGCAAAACTCTGTAGTGTAGTTTTACTAATTTTATGTCCTACATTAAGAACTCAGATTATTTTTCAAGTGTTAGAGTATTTATTATTAACATTGGTTGGGAACCAGGTTCGAGTTTAGTTGTATTTTGACTTACGATAAAATCTGGGTTTTAGCAGCTGTCAGGAACGGTACCCAGTTGTAAATCGGGGACCCCCTACACATATATGGAATAGAATTAACCTCAGAACTGATCTTTGTGGAATCCCACAATGCATATCATACTCTGACCTTCTCACCCTTTCCTTCTAAATTTTTTATCCACTCCAAAACACTTCCACCTTTCGTTGCCTTTACTTGTTGCATGAGTCTCCCATGAGGGACTGTAGCAAATGCCTTTTAAATATCACAGAATATGCATTCTGCCCAGTATGAAAATAAAGGAATTATTATTATTATTATTATTATTATTATTATTATTATTATTATTATTATTATTATTATTATTATTATTAAACAGTGTACAAGGCAGTAAGCCTGATTCCTTTCTTTAGTAAGAATACAGGAGGTAATGCTTTCATGGCCAGCAGTCTTTCTATGCCAAGATGAAGCTTGTCTCATCATGAAATTTCAGTAGGTTTGCGATTGTACATCTGCATTTTCTGAACCCGTGTTGTCTTGCTAACAAAAAATGTAAAGACTCCATATGAAGAAAAATGTGTTTTCTCATTATTATCTCCATAACTCTGCAAGCTATGGTTGTCAGTGAAACAGGTCTGTAGTTTAGAATTGTGTCTCTCCTTTCCATGTAGAAAGCAGGTACCACAATAATTTGTTTCTAGCATATGGGAGTCTTTAGATTCCACTGACTTTTCAGGTATAATGCAAAGCTATACAGATGTTGGTCGTTTCTCGAGTCCATATCTAATGCCATCAGTGCTTTGAATAGTTTTGTTTTCGAGATTCATAGTCTTTCATGTATTGAGAAGGGAGCATTTTCAACTCTATGGCATTTGCTAAGGATAATGGTCAACTGCCAAAACCAGTCCTTCGTCAGAGGGCACCATCTTAGCCCTTAATAGAAAAGGGAGTCTGATTTAAAACCGGATCATTCTCTAATCCTTATATTGACAGAAATATCTCGTTTAACTCTTCATAGATCTTCAACTGTCCCTGTGATGCTTCTGTCTGTTTTTTCCAAGTTTACAACCTTCACTTTCCCTTGACAGCATCTCTTGCAATATCTCTTCCATGTGCCATGTCTGCTTCAATTTTATTTTGGATGTGTGCTTTTATTATTACTGATATAGGAGATTATAATTTATCGATACTGATTTCCTAATTGCGGTCTTTGATATGAATGTTGTATTTTAGTGCTGTGCACACACATACCTTGGTTAGCAAGTGATTAATATTTTTTTTTTCTGAAATGATTGATTTATCAGTTAAGAAGAATATATAGCAAGAACAGGTGGGTGTCTCCTCAGATACAAAGTCGAATTTTCCTTCAAGTGGACTTTTGTTTTGCATTTTTTCCCCCTCAAATTACCAAAGTAAACTTTAAAGTTAGGATGTGTCTTACCAGAAAAGAGACGAATTTAGTAACTACATAGTACTCATATGAAGATAGAGAAATTTTTGTGAAGCTTAAATAGAAGATTTTCTCTTTTTCTTCCTCTTTTTCTTCTTCTTCTTCATTCTATATTCTGTGAAAGGGAAACCATAAAAATAAGGCCATCTCTGCAAAAAAAAAAAAAAAAAAAAAAAAAAAAAAAAAAAAAAAAAAAAAAAAAAAAAAAAACACATCCAATGGTTGGGGAGGGATGGTAGAGGATCTCCATGGGATGTAGCAGCAGGAGGAGAAGTATCTGGTAGGAGATTAAAACAGAAAATCAAGGAATTAGAGACAATGGTTATAAACCTTGATGATAAAATTCGGAACATGGTAAGAGAAATGAAAGAGAATGAAACACTCAGAGATGAAATAGATGTTTGGAGGAAGCAAATAAAACACAAGGGCAGGAGAGAAAAGAACTAGAAAAATGAACAAAGTAACTGGAAGGGGAAAAGAGTGAACTAGAAACCAGAATTTCTAAACAAGAAGATAACAACAAACAGCTGGACAACCTAAATGAATTAAGTGTTAGTTCCCTGCTCTCTTCTGAGAGAGACGAGATTGCAGTTTGGAATGTCCAGATTAAGGAAAACATCGAACAGTTTAGAAAAGAGTTTTAGAAGCTGAATACGCAACATGATGCCATGGAAACTTCCTTTGCTGATGCACTAAAGGGGAATGTGGCAGTAAAAGAGGACGTGAAGGTGGTGGCACTGGAAAACATACAAACAGTTGACTATAAAGAGACAGTAATAAAAAATATGACAGATGTTGTGATGGAATGGGCAAATCCAGTGATTAAACAGGCACTTGATAAAGAGATGACAGTGGTAATCTCAGGCATGAGCGAATCCCAGGAGCCAACATGGCAGGGGAGACTTGAAGAAAATAAAGCTAGGGTTGTAGACCTGATAAGAATACTTGGAGTAGTTTGTGGTCCTGAGGATATTGTAAATATTCACCAACTAGGTAAATATTCTAGGGAGGGAAAGCAGAGACCAACAAAAGTAACCTTTGAGAGAGAGGACACATGTAGAGAAATATTGATGAAGAAAAAAGTCTAAAAGACCTTCAAAAATTCAAAGAAGTGTTCATTAGACGATAAAGAACACAGGAGGAGATGGAAAGGATCAGAAACTTGTTGCAAGAGGCTAGAAGGTTAAATGAGGAGAGAAATGAAGAAGAGAAGAAAAATTTTTGTTTCAGAGTTCTTCCAAACAAAGAGGAGATAAAGAAGATAATGACAGAAGATCAGGGGATGGGGCCTCATTAAGACTGTTATACACAAATGCTGATGGATTAGCTGGTAAGGCAGTAGAATTAAAAGATAGGATTCACAACAGTAAGGCAGATATAGTAGCAATTACAGAGACTAAGTTGAGTGAGGACATAAACAGTGCCACAGTTTTTCCTAAGGGCTGAAAGATATGAGAGGACTGGTGGAGGGATAACACTGCTCATAAGTGAAAGGATTCAGGTTGAAGAAATAAATTTGGCTATAGAAAGTGAATTCAAGGAATTTCTTGTTGCTCACATAAATACTGGGTCAGAGAGCATTATAATAATTGTTGTATATAACCCACCAAGGAACCAACATAGGCTAGAAGTTTATGAGGAAAGTCATATAGGTACTATTGAAGTCATAAACTCAGTTGTTAACATGGCACGGGAGAGCAAGTGTAGGATTTTGATTATGGGAGATTCTAATCGTAAAGAGATAGATTGGATAAATCTTGACCCACATAGTGGTGAGGACTCATTCGGGGCAAGATTCCTAGATTTCGTACAAGGGAATTTCCTACACCAGCATGTACTGGAACTAACGAGAGCTAGGGGTGGGGATGAGCCATCGCTACTTGATCTAGTTAGTATTCACAGATAACGTGTTGGATATTGAAAAAATTGAGTATGAACCACCAATTGGAAAGAGTGACCACTGTGTGTTGTTGATGGAGTATATCATTGAAGATGTTCTGCCTGAAAGTAGAGGCACTGAGGACATGAGGTTTAACTGTCCAAAAGGAGATTACATCAATATGAATGAGCCTTTTGCAGTTATTGACTGGAGGACCTTATTTTACAACAAATCTGTACAAGAAATGTACGACATCTTTTGTGAGAAATATGGAAAGATAGTAGATTGCAGCATACCTGTCACCAAAATAGGTGTAATTCATGCCAGAGGGAAATGGTTCGATAATGAGTGTAAAAGAGCTAAGGAGTGGAGAGAGAAATGCTGGAAAAGGTATAGGAGGAGAAAAAACATAAATGCCTGTCAAACCTACCTAAGAGCAAGAAATGATTACCTAAGTAAAAGAAGAGAGGTAGAGAGAGACTATGAAAGGGACATCACCAGGAAGGTTGAAGAAAATCCCAATCTTTTCCACAGCTTTATCAGAGGAAAACTGAAGGTAAAAGAACAGGTTTTAAGGCGTAAGAGAGGGGATGGAAGCATCACTAAGACGGATGAAGAGATCTACAAAGAATTGAACAAGAAGTTTTAGTATTTACAGTAGAAAATACCCCACCCACTCTGATTGCAGAGATAGAAGCTGATGAGCTAGTATTAGAGAACATCATATTTTCAACCACAGAGGTATGCAAAGTGGTGATGGAGTTAGATGCCCATAAAGTTACAGGTCCTAATGATATATTCCCTCATGTACTTAAAAACTGTGCAAACTCAATATCAGTGGCACTAAGTATCATATTTAAAAAGTCACTGGAGTCAGGGGAGATTCCAAGATGCTGGAAACAAGCAAACGTGATACCTATCTTCAAAAAGGGAAGGAGTGATATGGCTCTAAACTATAGACCTGTTTCCTTGACCAGCATAGTTTGCAAAGTTATGGAGAAACTACTAACGAAACATATCTCTCCACTTGGAATCCATCAACTATTTGTCAGTGAGACAACATGGCTTCAGAGAAGGTAGATCAACAGTAATAAACTTATTAGAATTTTATGATGAGGTAGGCCGAATCTTACAGGAAAGAGGGGGGTGGGCAGATTGCATATTCCTAGACTTCCAGAAAGAATTTGACTCTGTCCCACTCGGAAGACTTATTAAGAAGCTGCAAGCAATGGCTAGAATAGGTGGAAATGTCTTGGAATGGATGAAAACTTACTTAGAAGGAAGGGAACAGAGGGTTAGAGTAAGACACTCAGTGTCTGAATGGAGAAGAGTTAGTAGTGGAGTTCCACAGGGTTAAGTTTTAGGGCCACCTTTGTTCCTTGTATATGTAAATGACCAACCAGAGTCTGTAAATTAATTCATGAATATGTTTGCAGATGATGCAAAGATTGTGAAGAAAGTAGGAAACGAGAACAATGGTAGAGAACTTCAGGAAGATCTAAATAGTCTGCATGAGTGGTCAGAAAAGTGGCTAATGAAATTCAATACTTCAAAATGTAAGGTATTGAGATGGGTACAAGTGCAAGAAGGCCCAAGCTTGACTACTCGGTGGCAGGAGTAGAACTTCAAGAGACAGAGAATGAGAGAGATCTAGGAGTAAACATACTGGCAGATTTGTCTCCAGAAATGCATATAAATAGCACAGTTAGGATAGCATATGCTTTCATAGCAAATGTAAGGGTAGCCCTCTGGCACATGGACAAGGAAATGTTCAGATATATTTATGGAACCTATGTGAGGCCAAAACTCGAATATGCAGCCCCCTTTTGGAATCCACACTTTAAAAAGCACGTAGCTAAGCTTGAAAAAGTTCAAAGACATGTCACAAAATTAGTGCCAGAAATACATAATGTCAGTTATGATGAGAGGCTGAGGGAATTAGACTTACCATCACTCAAAGCTAGAAGATTGAGGGGGGATATGGTGACAGTCTTTAAATTCCTTCATGGTTATGATAGAGTGGATAGGGATCGATATATTGATATGGCTGGCTCTAGAACTAGAGGTCATAGTTTGAAGCTTGGTAAGAAAACTTCTTTGCAGGATGTAAGGAGGTACTTTTACAGTTTAAGAGTAGTTGATAATTGGAATTGGCTGAGCGAGGAGGTAGTTAATGCTATCTCAATCCATAGCTTTAAGGACAGGTATGAACCCACTAAGGAACCAAAATAGGCTAGAAGTTTATGAGGAAAGTCATATAGGTACTATTGAAGTCATAAAGTCAGTTGTTACTATGGCGCGGGAGAGAAAATGTAGGATTTTGATTATGGGAGATTTTAATCATAAAGAGATAGATTGGATAAATCTTGACCCACACAGTGGTGAGGACCCATTCAGGGCAAGATTCCTAGATTGCATACAAGGGAATTTCCTACACCAACATGTAATGGCACCAACGAGGGCCAGGGGTGGGGATGAGCCATCGCTACTTGATCGAGTATTCACAGATAACGTGTTGGATATTGAAAAAATTGAGTATGAACCACCAACTGGAAAGAGTGACCACTGTGTGTTGTTGATGGAGTATATCATTGAAGATATTCTACCTGAGAGTAGAAGCACTGAGGAGGAACTATCCAAAAGGAGATTACATCAAAATGAATGAGCTTTTTGCAGTTATTGACTGGAGAACCTTATTTTACAACAAATGTGTACAAGAAATGTATGAAATTTTTTGTGAGAAATTTGGGAAGATAGTAGATTGCTGCATACCTGTCACCAAAGTAGATGTTATTTATGCCAGAGAGAAATGGTTCGATAATGAGTGTAAAAGAGCTAAGGAGTGGAGAGACAAATGCTGGAAAAGGTATAGGAGGAGAAAAAACATAAATACCTGGCAAACCTACAAAAGAGCAAGAAATGACTACCTAAGTAAAAGGAGAGAGGCAGAGAGAGACTATGAAAGGGACATCACCAGGAAGGCCAAAGAAAATCCCAAGCTTTTTCACAGCTTTATCAGAGGAAAACTGAAGGTAAAAGAACAGGTTTTAAGGCTAAAGAGAGCGGATGGAAGCATCACTGAGACGGATGAAGAGATCTGCAAAGAACTGAACAAGGAGTTTCAGTCAGTATTTACAGTAGAAAATACCCCACCCCCTCAGATTGTAGATATAGAAGCTCAAGGGCCGATATTAGAGAACATCAACCTTACAGCCACAGAGGTATGCAAAGCGCTGATAGATTTAGATGTTCATAAAGCTACAGGTCCTGATGACATATCCACTCATGTACTTAAAAAATGCGCAAACTCAATATCAGTGGCACTGGGTATCATATTTAAAAAGTCACTGGAGTCAGAGGAGATTCCAAGATGCTGGAAACAAGCAAATGTGATACCTATCTTCAAAATGGGAAGGAGGGATACGGCTCTAAACTACAGACCAGTTTCATTGACCAGCATAGTTTGCAAAGTTATGGAGAAACTACTAAGGAAACATATCTCTCCTCACTTGGAATCTTTCAACTTTTTGTCAGTGAGGCAACATGGCTTCAGAGAAGGTAGATCAACAGTAACAAGCTTATTAGAATTTTATGATGAGGTAAGCCGAATCTTACAGGAAAGAGAGGGCTGGGCAGATTGCATATTCCTAGACTTCCAGAAAGCGTTTGACACTGTTCCACATGGGAGACTTATTAGGAAGCTGCAAGCAATGGCTAGAATAGGTGGAAATGTCTTGGAATGGATGAAAACTTACTTAGAAGGAAGGGAACAGAGGGTTAAAGTAAGACACTCAGTGTCTGAATGGAGAAGAGTTAGTAGTGGAGTTCCACAGGGTTCAGTTTTAGTGCCACTTTTGTTCCTTGTATATGTAAATGACCTACCAGAGTCTGTAAATTCATTCATGAATATGTTTGCAGATGATGCAAAGATTGTGAAGAAAGTAGGTAGAGAACTTCAGGAAGATCTAAATAGTCTGCATGAGTGGTCAGAAAAGTGGCTATTGAAATTCATTACTTCAAAATGTAAGGTAATGAGAATGGGTACAAGTGCAAGAAGGCCCAAGCTTGACTACTCAGTGGCTGGAGTACAACTTCAAGAGACAGAAAATGAGAGAGATCTAGGAGTAAACATACTGGCAGATTTGTCTCCAGAAATACATATAAATGGCATAGTAAGGGCAGCATATGCATTCTTATCAAATTTAAGGGTAGCTTTCAGGCACATGGACAAGAAAATGTTCAGAAATATTTATGTAACCTATGTGAGGCGAAAACTCGAATATGCAGCCCACTTTTGGAATCCACACTTGAAAAAGCACATAGCTAAGCTTGAAAAAGTTCAAAGACATGCCACAAAACTGGTGCCAGAAATACGCAATCTCAGTTACGATGAGAGGCTGAGGGAATTAGACTTACCATCACTCGAAGCTAGAAGATTGAGGGGGGATATGGTTACAGTTTTTAAATTCCTTCATGGTTATGATAGAGTGGATAGGGATCGATATTTTGATATGGCTGGCTCTAGAACTAGAGGTCACAGTTTGAAGCTTGGTAAGAAAACTTCTTTGCAGGATGTAAGGAAATACTTTTTCAGTGTAAGAGTAGTTGAACATTGGAATTGGCTAAGCGAGGAGGTAGTTAATGCTATCTCAATCCATAGTTTTAAGGACAGGTATGATAAGTATCACTAAGTATAAAATGGAACCGAACAGGAGACGGGAAGATACGAGCTTTTGGCTCTTTCCCGTAAACACAATTAGGTAATTACACGCGCGCGCTCGCGCGCGCACATACAATATATATATATATATATATATATATATATATATATATATATATATATATATATATATATATATATATATATATATATATATATATATATATATATATATATATATGTGTGTGTGTGTGTGTGTGATTACCTAATTGTGTTTACGGGAAAGAGCCCAAAGCTCGTATCCTCCCGTCGTGTGATTACCTAATTGTGTTTACGGGAAAGAGCCCAAAGCTCGTATCCTCCCGTCGTGTGATTACCTAATTGTGTTTACGAGAAAGAGCCCAAAGCTCGTATCGTGTGTGTGTGTGTAATTACTACAATTAGATAATTGCGCACACACACAGGTAATCTTTCCCGTAAACACAATTAGGTAATCACGTGTGTGTATATATATATATATATATATATATATATATATATATATATATATATATATATATATATATATATATATATATATATATATATATATATATATATATATATATATATATATATATATATATATATATATATGCGGGAGCATTTTTATTTCGTTTTGGTAACTGTGTTGACTTTTACCATTACATTAGAAAAAAAGTAGGTTTGCTTACGATCGTTATTCTTTATTACGCAATAACAGCACGGTTGTTCAAGGACTTGCGGAGAAGCAGTAGGAAATTGCTTTCAGTGAATGGTAGAGCTGATAGTATTTCGTCATCGATGACAAAGGTTTAATTTACCAATATTCAGAGAACACTACATCGTTCGAAGATCAAGCTTTTATTATTAGATTTGAGTATGTATTTTTTTTTCATTGCAGAGGTAATATTCCTCATTATAATTTAATTAGTCAATAAGTGACCATTCCGCATACATTAACGGAAATATTTTTATTTAACGTTGCCTTAAGAAAATCCAAAACAGTAAAAGTGAATGGCGAGTGTAGTCTCTTACGCATGGACTTTTTGGTTTCACTCTGTTTGTGCTGGATTTACGCTGTTCATTAATGCTATTTATATGCAGTTATTGTGTTATTAAGTTATGGAATTATATATTCATAGTATTTGTCTATACGGCAATGGTGTACAATTTTCGGTAATGGAAATTTTATGTTGGTTTGATGTAAGATGTGGCATAGTCGCAATTGAGTTGCCATGACAATATCAAGGAAATGTTATCCATTTTATTTCTTCTCCCATTTACGCGGGATATATTCTTCATTATATATATCTCTTGATGACTGCGTAATTTATATTTTTGTAAAAAAAAGTACGTAGTTTATTTATTAACTGTTTTGAGGTACTTAAATTTGTTACTTGATTTAATAGAATGTTCGCAGGAATTTGTGGTAAATTTTCACACAAGCGCATTCACAGGTCGCTGTTTCGAACCCAAGCATTTCGAACCCCAGTTGTATCGGTTTATTATTATTATTATTATTATTATTATTATTATTATTACCATTATTATTATAATTATTATTATTATTTCTTCTTATTTTGGGGGAGAAAGACTTACTCAATCGTTAGCTCTATGTTGTCAGAACCGATTAAATTACAGGGGTTAGCAAAGGGCTGGTAATCGCACCCCCCTTTCTTTTGTCAGCAACTTATTAAAAATTATTTTTTTAACCTTCAGGCGTCATGTTAAAAATAATTTATTCTATAATAATAATAATAATAATGATGATAATAATAATAATAATAATAATTATTATTATTATTATTATTATTATTATTATTATTATTATTATTATTATTATTTTATACCCAGAAAATTCATTATAGTGGGTATAATACAGGTAAAGTAAGCTGTCGTATTTGGACTGTGGGAATACATCGAAAATTATTTCAATATCAAGATTTTATATATATATATATATATATATATATATATATATATATATATATATATATATATATATATATATATATATATATATATATATATATAGTGCCACTTCCGTTTGTTACCTACAGTCATGAATCTACGTCCTAACCTAACCTGGTAGATAGTTTTTCCTTGTAGATAAGCGGAAATAACATATATATATATATATATATATATATATATATATATATATATATATATATATATATATATATATATATATATATATATATATATATATATATATGGCTACGTAAGGAAAATTAAAGAAATGTTGAGATCCTTATTACTTTAAAGTGTATTATCTACTACTTATCATCAGAGGATTCCCCTGCAGATAAGTAGCAGATAATGCACTTAAAAATACTAAGGATCTTAAAATTTCTTTACGTAACCATAACCATTCACATTTACTAAATTCACTCTCTCTCTCTCTCTCTGTATATATATATATATATATATATATATATATATATATATATATATATATATATATATATATATATATATATATATATATATATATATATATATATATATATCCCCTTGATAAAAGAATGGATCTTGTGTTACAACTGTTACTTAATAATATCGATGTATAGCCTTATCCATCCGTCAATTTGCATAGACAACTGCACACTATATTGAATGAGTGCTCCCTTTCAAATATATAGCGCAAGGCTGTTTTCAGCAATACATTTCTAGAAATAGTTCTTAACCGGATGGAAATAATGACCAATAGGGAAAAAATCCTAATTGCAAATATGAAATCTAAAAATATTAGTTTCTTGTTGCCAAATGAAGCCAGCCAAAGGTATCGCATCGGCTTCGTTGGCAAAGGAGGTCGACGGTCAACAGCGCTATGTAGGTAGCTGAGGAGAAGTTTTCTGCCTCGAAACAGCTGATCTAGGAAAACAACTCGACAACGACAACACTTTCATGGTAGAGAGTGTCTTCGGGGACTATCAATGGAGGACAGGTAATCCTGGAACCTATCGCAAGCCTCCTAATAACATTAAAAATGGTTTTGTGGCGATGGTAGATGGAAAAAGTGAATGATAACTTTCCCTGTTGATATTTGCAAGGACGAAGGCAACAGTGCTCTCGTTTCTTAGTTTCCTATTTGGCATCGTGTACAAAACCATTAGGGTTGTGTTATACTTGAGATTCACCTCTTTTAATTATTAAAGATAATATCGTGGTTGTGGCATGGAGATGATTTTCATAATGGGAGATTGCTTCTCTCTCTACCCCGCCGAAGGTTCATTCTTGCCTAACAACGAATACATTTGCGCTTCTGGGATGCTGGGTGTGTGCCTGTGTTGAAAATTACGCCCGATTTATTTTATATAGTAACATTTCGCATTCATACTTTGATTTTTTAAACAGAAGACAGTAAAAATGCACTGGTTAATTTAGGTTTTTGGATATTCATTTTTATGGAACAAATAAGTCTGACCCATCAGCATCCATGACTTGCCCAGTCAAGCGTATACGGTATAATAGGGTGTTAACACTCGAAGGACAATGGGTTCATCCAGTGAGGACGTGCTTCCAGTAGCTCTAGTCTTGATCATACTTAGTACAATGGAGAGTGGTGGTGTTCTTTGTGCTGGTGGTGTTAGTGGTAGTGGTGTTGGTGGTGGTGTCGTTGTTGGTGCTGTTTGTGGCTGTGCTGGGGATTTGTCCTCGTCTGACGCAAGCAAACTCATTTTTAATTTAAGAAATGAGTTGGCCGCAGTCAGGCAGGAAGTCAGATCCTTAGCTGAGGAGAACAGGGATCTGAGAGGTAAGGTAGAGGTGTTAACCAGGAAGGGACAATTTAATAGAGAAGACGACTGGAAAGTTGTGAATAAGGGTTCTACGAAGATGGTTCTTAAGAAAAATGATACTTTTAGACTACAAGTTGCTAATTCATTTAGTTCACTTAGAGATGAAGGTGACAGTGGCGGCAGTAATTCTTCAGGACCCATAGAGTTAGATAGGTGTACTAGCAATCGTAGAAATGGAAGTGGGAAAAGCTCTCAGGTCAAGAGCCTAGGTAAATCTCCCAAGGTCGGAGTAACCCATCCTCCGGATAAGTCTCGTTCTTTGGTAATTGTAGGGGATTCACTATGCAGATATGTAGACAGGAAACTCAGGCATAGAGTTAGAGGAAAATATTTTTTCCCTGGAGCAGGTATGAAGAAGGTGGGTGAGTCAATAAATAGCTGGATTGAAAAAAAAGATGTTGTTTGTTTGATAGCTGGGGGAAACGACGTGCAGGATGGTAGAAGTGAAGAGCTGATTAGGTTATATAGACAAGCCCTGGATAAGATCAGGAAAAGGGGTGCAGTTCCTGTGATGTGTGGTATTCTCCCTAGGCTTAGCCAAAGTTCAGAGTGGTGGTCTCGAGCTATAGGAGTAAATGCTAGGATGAAAGTCTTCTGTCGGGAGAATAATATAGGTTTTATAGACGGGTGGGATCACTTCACTAGTCGTAAGCATATGTATGCAAGGGATGGAGTGCATCTTTCTAATTCAGGTGTCTCGGTATTGGCTGGTATGATAGACAGAGAGGTAGGGGGGTTTTGTTAGACACAAATAATGAAATGAATAATACTTGTGCAGAGAAATTAGTCAGTAAGGGTTCAGTAAATAGTGGGTCAAATAACTGGGAGTCTAAGGATAAGAACCATTTGTTACATAGAACAAATATTAACAAAAAGAATAGCCACAAGAAGGGTTAAGCTAAAGAAAGTTTAAAAGTATATTATACAAATAGCCGTAGTTTAGGTAACAAGATAGAAGAACTGAGAGCCATAGTATATAGTGAGAGACCGGATATAATATGCATTAGTGAAAGTTGGATTAAGTTAGAAAGCAAACACCTTAAAGCTGAGTACATAATTACAGGATATAAACTTTATAATGCTGATCGTAGTGCAGATAAAAGAGGGGGAGGGGTAATTATGTATATTAAAGATAGCCTCAGAAGCTGCATTAAGTCTGGAATTAAGACAAATCTAAATTCAGAAACCTTATGGGTTGAAATTAAAAATAATATAGAAAGTCTAGTTGTAGGAGTAGTCTACAGACCACCTGATCTAGAAAATATAGAGTCGCAAGTTATATACAATTAAATTTCTAAAGTGACCAGGTCAAATAGAGTTTGCATTGTAGGCGATTTTAATTTTAGACATATTAACTGGGAAACCATAACAGGTGATAGTAGCTCTAAGGAGTTTTTGGAAGTAGTAGAAGACAATTTCCTTTCTCAGCAAGTACTTGAAGCAACACGGGGGGTGAATACACTAGATTTAGTTCTTAGTAATAGAGAGAATATGGTTACAAATTTAGAAGTTGGTGAAAAATTGGCCAACAGTGACCATGATTCCATTAGATTTAACATAATTTTCAAGGAAACTATAAAGGAAAATAAGAATATTGTTCCAAACTTTAGAGCAGGAGATTTTGAGGGCTTAAAAACTAAATTATCTAATGAGGTATGGGAAGGGATTTGTGGGGAACAGATGTGGGTAGTTAATCCAGCAGGTCAGGTCGCAGGTAGCGGATTACCCCGAAATTTGAGTACCACATGCCAAGGATTATCACAAGATAAGATCAATACATTAAATTCTCTCACAGGAAAGAACAGCAGTCCGTCAGTTAATATAAATTTGGATGAGGAATATAACAATTTTGTCATGACTCTTAAGAATAGTCAGAGAGACTATATTCCCATGAAACATTGCAGATCAAGAAAAAATGACCCTAAATGGGTGAACAATAGAATAAAGAATCTTATAGGTATTAAAAGAGGAATATACAGGAAACTAAAAAGAGGTGAAGAGCATGTGAGGCAGCAATATATACAGTTAAACAGGGAAGTTAAAAAGATAGTTAGAGAGTCGAAAAGAAAATACGAAGTTAGAATAGCAGGAGAAGCTAAAGAAAATCCTAAAGGGTTTTATCAACATTATCAAACAAAATTTAAGGAAAAAGTCGGACCAATTGAAGTAGCCAATGGCCATATCACAGATGACGATAAAGTGATGTGTACATGTTTAAATGATTATTTCTTATCTGTATTTACCAATGAAAACTTGGAAAATATTCCGGAAGTAGAATCCATTTACAGAGACAGTCCCGATAAAATACTTAGTTCAATAAATATTACGAGAGAGGAGGTAATAAAAGAAATAGATAAATTAAAGGCTCATAAATCTCCGGGACCTGATGGAATATATGCTAGAATATTAAAGGAATGCAAGGAAGAGCTTAGTTGTCCACTAACTGCATTATTTAATAATTCAGTAAAATTAGGGTCGGTACCCATGGAGTGGAAATTGGCAGATGTGGTACCAATATTTAAAAAAGGAGAACGAGTTAAAAAGAATAATTATAGGCCGGTAAGTTTAACGTCAACAGTGGGTGAGATTCTAGAATCCATAATTGCAAATAAAATAAGGGCACATCTAGAATTACACAGACTGATAAAACTTTCACAACACGGGTTTCTTAAGGGTTTTTCATGCCTTACAAACTTACTGTCTTTTTATTCAGAAGTTTACGAGGCAGTAGATTGTGGCAAAGAATATGATACAATATATCTAGATTTTAGCAAAGCTTTTGATAGAGTTCCTCACAAAAGATTAGTTAAAAAGCTGGAAGCTCATGGTATAGGAGGAGCGGTTCTCAGATGGATCAAACAATGGTTAAAAGACAGAAAACAGAGGGTTTGCATAAATGGAGAGAAATCAGAGTGGGGCTCGGTTACTAGCGGGGTACCACAAGGCTCGGTACTGGGTCCCCTATTATTCATCGTATATCTAAATGATCTGGATTCGGATATCAGTAGTAACCTAAGTAAATTCGCAGACGACACTAAAATAGGTAGAACTATAAATGGAAAAGAAGACATTCATGCTTTACAGGAAGATCTAAATAGATTATCTGAATGGTCGGACAAATGGCAAATGGAATTTAATGTTGAAAAATGTAAAGTAGTTAAAATGGGTACTATAAAAGACAATACTAGTTATAAGCTAAATAACCATGAAATCATGAGTTCTCAGTGTGAAAGGGATTTGGGAGTTCTTGTGAGTAGTAGTCTTAAGCCAAGAGAGCAATGCACAGCAGTCAGAAATAAAGCAAACAGAATTTTAGGATTTATCTCAAGAAGCGTTAGCAATAGGACGGAAAAAGTTATTTTGCAGCTCTATCTTGCATTAGTTAGGCCCCATTTAGATTATGCTGTGCAATTCTGGTCACCCTGTTATAGAATGGAAATTGAATCCTTGGAGAGGGTGCAGCAAAGAATGACCAAGATGATACACAATATCAGAAATCTACCATATGAGGACAGATTAAAAAAACTTAATCTACATTCTCTAGAGAGGCGAAGAGTTAGGGGGGATATGATTGAAGTGTATAAATGGTTTAAAGGGATTAACAAGGGAGATATTAATAAAGTTTTAAAAATTCATGATCAAACCAGAACTCGTAATAATGGATTTAAGCTTGATAAATTTAGGTTCAGAAGGGAAATTGGTAAAAATTGGTTTGGTAGAGTAGCTGATGCATGGAACAAGCTTCCTAGTAGGATAGTAAATGCCAATACCTTAGACACCTTCAAATGTAGATTAGATAGACATATGACAGAGGTAGGGTGGGTATGAATAGGTTAGTGCTTGTTAGAAAAACCATAAAAAGAAAAAATAGAATAAATAAGTAGAGTAGAATAGAATAGGTTAGACATGCTGAAAATACAATTCAAAAATGGAGCTGCCTCGTGTGTGCCAGTAGGCATGTTGCAGTGTCCTCTATTCTTATGTTCTTATGTTCAAGGTAAATACTGTATATCCTAAGGCATAACTGGTAGGCATACCCCCTTTTTTCCCTTTGTTTTTCTTTATAATTTTTACTTTAAGTACTTAGTATCAGGTACCCTTCATTTCCATATAATTTTTCATTTGATTTCTTAGTCTTCAACAAATACATTGTGGAATATCATATGTAGAAGTAACATATTCAATTACAGCTATCTTCCACGTGAGTAAAAAAAAAAAAAAAGGCTTTCTGAGGAAGGAAAAATATGTGCCATTTTAATATACGCTCTATCTTATTATCTATAGTGTAATGTATCCTAAATTAACCTAACCTAATCGTCGCTGCATAATGATTCTTAGGTAACAAATAAAATTGTATTTAATTAATTATTATTGTCCATGGCACGGTATACCGCACGCTAAAATAGCACCGAAAAGTGTGTCTATTCAGCCTGTCAAGAGCTTCTCTGGAAGAGGCTTAGCCAGTCTGGTATCTAGTTACATTCAGAAAAGAGGGAGAATACTAGTTCCAGCCACACGCTCATGTTGATGTTCCATATTGCTCATTTTATGCTTTCCCTTCAATCACTGTTACCGAGCCAGCAAAAATAAATAAATTTTGCGAAGGAGGATGGATGTTGACAGGCTGCATGGAGACTAGAGACTCTATCACACATGCACATTTTTCAGGCAACTTCATGATGCGTGAAAGCATTTTAGCCAACAAATCATTAGGGATTTTGTCATATGGCTCCTAGTGATAAACAACAAACCAGAAGACTGTCCGACTGGAGTATACAACAGCAGTGAGAGTAAACTAAACAAAATCAAAGTTGCATGTTCATACAGGAGGCTCCGTTTTGCATTGTTTCGAGTAACCTCGTTCCACCGTTACGTCAGAGGCCAATAAATAATAAATTATTAATAATAAAATTTTTCAACCTACCTGGCTTGTGCCGTAAAATCAAACTGCGCATGCTGAACAGTGTGTTACCGCAGCGGATGAATACACAACTAGCCGCACAGCTGTATTTATATATATCAAGTTAATGGTTTTGTTTATGTATTTGGTTATTTGAAGGAATTTTATTTAATTTATTTACAAAGTTACCTAAAACATAGCTGTAAATATGATCTTTATGCAAAAAAGTTTGATGAGGTCGGTGAAAGAATAGTCACATGGCATTGTTGTATATTGTATGTATATATCAAGTTAATGATTTTATTTATTTATTTATGTATTTGGTTATTTGAAGGAATTAGATTTGATTTATTTACAAAATTGCTAAATACGAATTTTGGAGAAAGAGATCAAAAGGACAGCACAATAAGAATGCATTTTTATAAGAAGTGCCATTGTAAAGGTATTGCTTCTTAACGTCTCCTCTGCCATATTGTTTATCATGCTCATTCGCTGTTGATACATACTTTCAACATTAAGATGTTATAAGTGCTTTGGCTGAGAGAGCGTCATCGACAGTGCATCCCAGTGAACCTCCTGTTGATTCTGGAGAAAGCAAAAAGATAATGCCGTGAAAGTGGGGAAGAAGCGTCACCCACTTGTTCTTGTGCTCATTCACTGGTGTTAAACCGTTCGACACCAAGTTTTATATGGGAGCTGAAGTTATCCAGTTATTGAGATGCAAGCCAGCCACAGTGGTAAATGTAAGCAATTAAGTATAGTGTACTTTGCTATTTTTATATATTAGATTAAGAATTTAGATAATTTTTCTATGTCTTAGAATATTTATTTTTAGCGTTGATGGGGGACCTATGTTCGGATTGAGGTGTTTTCTTACTTTCGTTGAAATCCGGTTTAAGTCAGCTTTCAGGAACAGGGACCTTCTGTATTTGATAATGAAGACAGTGTAAATAATACGTAATAAAGATAATTTATATTTGTTTATTCTGTGGTGACTCCAACCCACGAACTTAATCGGTTCCTAAAATCAGTTCTTGGGTTGGATTTATTTTTCCCATTGAAAACATGTAAATTCAAGTAATCGGTTCCTGGTCACAGTAAATATTCATTATAAAATTTTTCTAGTCACTGTAAGCATGAAATATAATACAGGTTATATTTATATCATCTGTAAAAGGAAATTACATTAATAATAGAAAGGAATTTTACTCTACTAAAGTAAAACATGTACATATTCAGGTATACAGTATACACTAGTTGATACCCAATATAAAATAGCAAAGTCCAATGCTTAGTAAAAGTTGTCTCATTCTCCCACTAATAACAAATACAGTAGGTAAGAGTACATATTGTAGGTAAAAAAAAAATATTGTAGGTAAGAAACAGCACTGTATTTACCTTTGGATAATTGTTCTTGGTATACGTGGAGGAGGAGGAGGAGGGGGACTAATTTTTGGAAGGAGAGACCCCTTCCATAAAAACGTTAGGAAACTCTTCTAATACATGCTGTATTTCTGGTGTTTTCTCACTATCACTAACACTTTTAACTTTCTTAGGAACCATAATAAGGGCTATCTGAAAGGCAAAACAATGGAAAATAAAGCAGGAACTACGAAGAGATCACGAACGAACTACACAGCGCGAGCACCAATGCAGAACTGTGAGCGGCCGAGTGGGACACGTGGTTGCCTGGCCGACACATGCGTGTTCTTGGGTTGGATTTTGTTTGTGGGTTGGGGTCAAAATTTGTTCAAAATTTTGTCATGGGTACAGGCATTCGTGGGTTGGGTCACCACTCTGGTTTCAAGATGATATACAGTACATGAGTAGATAAAATAAGATGACATTATGATACCATGTAGTATACTTGTTATAGGTTTTCAACAACTCTTCTACTGCCTGAAAAGTTGGGCATTTTCGATAATATGCATATACAGCTGATTGGCAGAAATCTCGGGTTTTAGCTAATATGAAGTTGCCCAACAGCGTTCTTGCAGACATATTATGAAAATGTGTCCGTGTAATAGGGCTTCTAGAAAAATAAGTTTTTCATTCCTCAGAGTGTAATTTTTTGGTTTGTCTCCAAGCACCCTGCCAAGAGTATTACAAGCACATAACCTAAGGAATATGGAAAAGTCATTCTAGACATTTTGGTATGGAAATAGAACCATTTCAACATTTGTCTGTGTCTTTTTATTTAACAGCCAGATTACCCTCTGAACAGGTGCTAAAGTGGCAGTAATCACAAAGTAAAATGCAGGTACTGGAGTTAATGTCTTTGGCGTAGGTCTACCTTACACTAGAGACACTGTCGCTCCAGGTTCTGTTCAAATAGTAATAGCTTTTCATGAAGAATGCATATTCATTTTCTGGGTTGATGGTATTGTTGGAGTTTGTTAAAGAAAATAATATTGAAGATTTGATCACTTCATGCTGTTTTGCTAAAGAAATTGCCTTGTGTTGCTTGCCAACTATTCCTCTGCTTATGGATTTCACTGATTTCTTGCTAAATTTCTCATTAAATGCATAATCGTGTCCTTTGTTTTCCCCCTAGTTTTATGGTAGAAGATATGTTGATTTAAAGAAATCAGATTTATTTCCTTCTTTTTGCCAATAAAAATTTTTGAGTTATTAGATAGTTTCATGTAAGCTTGTACAATATTATTAATCTACTGATGCTTAAAAAAGTACTAAAAGCAGAAGTACTTAGTACCATTTTTATTTATTTTTTTTATTTACACATATAGCCTACTTAGCAGGTGCTAATACTTGCTGTGCACATTCTTTATGCACACTGTTGATGTACTCACAAAACCTGCTTAGTTAACAGGTGTTAGCACTTGATATGCACTGTTTTTTTTTTTTTTTTTACTTCGTTTTCTTGAATAGTTCTGGCATAATGGTCTGATTCACCAAGGTAAGTCTGTTATATAATGTTATCAAGATTTCTTTTTGCTGTGAGAAATAAAGAAAAAAGTATTCTTCAGTAGTAATCAACTCGGTTTAATATTCAGAGAGCAACATAATATCTTCTCAGATCTGGTAAGTGCTGCATCATTGAGCATACTAAGGGGTATAACTTTTTAATCTACTTGTTGGAATTCTCGGCATGTCAGCTACTAGCAAATCGTTTATTTCTTTAGAATCGTATTTGAATTAAGCTTTGCTTCTTGGTATGGACTAATGATAGTTTGTAGACTATATACAATAGTATTCCTTTTAATAGAAAGAGGTCAAGGATGTACAAGGCAGTATATGTGTTGGCAAATCTTGTGGGTCGACAAGAGGGTGAAACTTGAGAGATAGGAGAAGCCAGGGTGTGTATCTATTTGCAGTATTTAAATCTCAGTATAAGTAAAGTTTATGTAATGAAGATATTCATCCAGATTACTACAGCTCTTTTAGACATACTTATTCTACAAAAACCGAGATTACGCCCTATTTATCACATCACTTCAAGAGTGACAGCAGAGCTTATAGTAAGGGTTGATAAAAATGACAAAAAAACACAGTATTGTATATCAAGCCTTGTAATGGGAGAGCCATTTTTTGACATGCTGTAAAATCATAAAGATATTTCGCTTAATTACTCTTTTATGGATAATCCATAAGCACACCTCTCTTGGAGTGCTATATCTACAACAGATACTGCTGAACAATGGAAAAATCTTGCTGATTCTCAGACTATTTTTAGGATCCTATGTTGCTTTATATATATATATATATATATATATATATATATATATATATATATATATATATATATATATATATATATATATATATATATATATATATATATATATATATATATATATATATATATATAGAGTGATCCCCCGCTGGATCGCGTTTTCACTGTACCACTTTTTTTTTTTTTTGGCAAATGATTATTTTATTTTTTGGGTATATGCAAAAATATTAAAATATTAAAAAAATAAAAATTCTCAGTATTTTAATTTTTTTATTGAAAAAAACATATTTCATTATCTAATTGATAAAAAAAATTTATTTCCCCACCTACGAATAATGAAACGGTAAAAAATAGTAAAAAACATAAATTTAGATATACGTACGCACAGTATATAACTCACAGTATTGCATCATGCGAAATAGTGTCCGATAGTGTACAATGTATTGGGGTCGCAGCTATGTGAGCTAGCATATATATTTATATTTCCAGTAGTTTCATGATTTTATTGATAAAAAAACGTATTTCTTAGCCTAAGAGTAATAAAACAGTAAAAAATTGTAAAAAACATAAATACTAACAGTGTTGCAACATGTAAAATACGATACCGATATCAGCGTTTCGGACAAAGGCTCATTCAGTCTAACTCACGTGTGCGCCGTTCACGTTGTGCTTATTAAACGTTTTGTTTGTGTCTGATAGTGTATAATGTATTGGGGTCGCAGCTACGTGAGCTAGCATATATATTTATATTTCCAGTAGTTTCATGATTTTATTGATAAAAAAAACTTATTTCTTAGCCTAAGAATAATAAAACAG
The DNA here is from genome assembly GCA_037179515.1 of Halocaridina rubra. Lineage (NCBI taxonomy): Eukaryota > Metazoa > Arthropoda > Malacostraca > Decapoda > Atyidae > Halocaridina > Halocaridina rubra. Next base: position 129,958 of record JAXCGZ010015189.1, on the reverse strand, counting down.
TAAAAATAGTAAAAAAACATAAATACTAACAGTATTACAACATTTAAAATACGATTCCGATATCAGCGTTTCGGACAAAGGCTTCCACCATCTTCCATTGTCTCGCCTCACTCGTGTGCGTAGTTCACGTTGTGCTTATTAATACGTTTTGCTTGTGATTTTTTTACTCGCATATTTTAACCTTTGCAATGCCTCCCAAGCATCCTTCAGCTTCTAAGGCTTCTTGTAGTGAGCCTAAGCAGCAAAGGAAAATGTTAACCATAACAGATAAGGTAAGTTTACCTATCACGTACATATAAATTTACGTTGCATGCTGTTATTTATAAAGTAAAGGGTGGTTTTTTAACAGTGCAGGGAGGGTTTATACAGTAAACGTAAAAATAATTGTAAAATACCTATGTACATGAGTATGTCATATAAATTTACGCTTGCATGCTGTTATTTATGAAGTAAAGGGTGGTTTGTTAACAGTACAGGGAGGGTTTATACAGTTTATACGGTGTAAGCGTAAAAATAAATTAAAATATCTATGTACATATAGACTGATCTTACTCCGCGATTTTCCTGTCTCGCTCCGGGTCCCGGAACCGAACCTTCGCGATAATGGAAGAAACACTGTATAGCAGATATAGTTGTAAGGTTTGTTTCCCTTTTTAGACCTTTTGAGGTGTAGTTGGTAGCACTTTGCACAGTAATTATGTGTCCTAGGTTTAAGTCCTGGTCGGGGTAAAATTTTTTTATGTTTTCACATATGGTAATGTGCTTATTTGATTATTGTTGGTCCCATATGAGATTGAGAGTTGAATTAAATACGAAAACGAAGCCACGAGTGAAGTTAGGGAAAACTGTAATATTAACAGAGTGGTATTCATATAGAATGTACTCATTGCTAGTATAGTAGATATGGCTCTAAGGTTTGTTTCCCTTTTGAACCTTCTATGGTATATATATATATATATATATATATATATATATATATATATATATATATATATATATATATATATATATATATATATATATATATATATATATATATCAGTGCATTGCATTTTTTTTTTTGGTGAGTTTTTTTTTTTCTGGGTATATGCGAGAATATTAAAATATTAAAATTTTCAGTATTTTCATTATATTATCGAAAATTTTTATTTTCATTATTTTATTGATAAAGTATTTCCCAGCCTAAGAATAAGAAAACAGTAAAAAATAGTAAAAAACATAAATTTAAACATGTAACTCTGCACCATAGAAAGTACGATACCGGTATCAGCGTTTTGGAAAACCCAAAGGGTCGCACCTGCGTGAGCTAGCACATATTAAAATATCCAGTATTTTCATTATTTTATTGATATAAAAAAGTATTTCCTAGCCTAAGAAGAATAAAATAGTAGAAAACATAAGTTTAAACATGTAACTCACAGTATTTGCGAAAAGGGTCGCACCTACATGAGCTAGTACATATTAAAATTTCCAGTATTTTCATTATTTTCTTGATAAAAAAAAGTATTTTCTAGCCTAAGAATGATAAAACTAAAAAAATAGTGAAAAACACAAATCTAAACATGTAACTCACAGTATTACACCATGTAAAATATTGTACGATTGCGCACACTGTATTGGCATCTTGGAAAACGCAAAGGGTCGCACCTATGCGAGATAGTTCATTTGATGGTATTGGCTGAAAGGCTGGGAGATGACGAATCACAGAATTGTATTTCTGCATGTTCTGTATCACGGGGTCTGATTTGCTTTTTGATTGAAGTTCATTCTCCCGGCGTCTTCCATTGTCTTGCCTCACCCGTTCAGTCTACTCACATGTGCGCCGTTCGCATTGTACTTCTTAATATGTTGTGCATGTGATTTTGTGAAACTTTCGTTTTTCAACCTCTGCGATGCCTCCCAAGCGTCCTTCATCTTCTAAGGCTTCTGGTAGTAAGCCTATGCGGCAAAGGAAGATGTTGACCATACCAGAAAAGGTACAACTATTAGATATGCTGAAGGAAGGAAGAAGGTTTGCGGATGTCGGCCGCCATTACGGCATCAACGAATTTACTGTTCGATACATCAAAAAGGACGAGGCAAATATCAGGAAAACAGGGACTATTTCTTTTAGTAAAACAGCGAAGAGGGTCGTAACACCCCGCAATAAGATAATAGTGCGGATGGAATCTGCTTTGGCCCTGTGGATTGCTGATTACAGGAAGAAGAACATCAACTTAAACACCAGTGTCATACAAACGAAGGCGAAGAAGGTGTACAAGTATTTTCATTATTTTCTTGATAAAAAAAAGTATTTTCTAGCCTAAGAATGATAAAACTAAAAAAATGGTGAAAAACACAAATCTAAACATGTAACTCACAGTATTGCACCATGTAAAATATTGTACGATTGCGCACACTGTATTGGCATCTTGGAAAACGCAAAGGGTCGCACCTATGCGAGATAGTTCATTTGATGGTATTGGCTGAAAGGTTGGGAGATGACGAATCACAGAATTGTATTTCTGCATGTTCTGTATCACGGGGTCTGATTTGCTTTTTGATTGAAGTTCATTCTCCCGGCGTCTTCCATTGTCTTGCCTCACCCGTTCAGTCTACTCACATGTGCGCCGTTCGCATTGTGCTTCTTAATATGTTGTGCATGTGATTTTGTGAAACTTTCGTTTTTCAACCTCTGCGATGCCTCCCAAGCGTCCTTCATCTTCTAAGGCTTCTGGTAGTAAGCCTATGAGGCAAAGGAAGATGTTGACCATACCAGAAAAGGTACAACTATTAGATATGCTGAAGGAAGGAAGAAGGTTTGCGGATGTCGGCCGCCATTACAGCATCAACGAATTTACTGTTCGATACATCAAAAAGGACGAGGCAAATATCAGGAAAACAGGGACTATTTCTTTTAGTAAAACAGCGAAGAGGGTCGTAACACCCCACAATAAGATAATAGTGCGGATGGAATCTGCTTTGGCCCTGTGGATTGCTGATTACAGGAAGAAGAACATCAACTTAAACACCAGTGTCATACAAACGAAGGCGAAGAAGGTGTACAAGCATTTTCATTATTTTCTTGATAAAAAAAAGTATTTTCTAGCCTAAGAATGATAAAACTAAAAAAATAGTGAAAAACACAACTCTAAACATGTAACTCACAGTATTGCACCATGTAAAATATTGTACGATTGCGCACACTGTATTGGCATCTTGGAAAACGCAAAGGGTCGCACCTATGCGAGATAGTTCATTTGATGGTATTGGCTGAAAGGTTGGGAGATGACGAATCACAGAATTGTATTTCTGCATGTTCTGTATCACGGGGTCTGATTTGCTTTTTGATTGAAGTTCATTCTCCCGGCGTCTTCCATTGTCTTGCCTCACCCGTTCAGTCTACTCACATGTGCGCCGTTCGCATTGTGCTTCTTAATATGTTGTGCATGTGATTTTGTGAAACTTTCGTTTTTCAACCTCTGCGATGCCTCCCAAGCGTCCTTCATCTTCTAAGGCTTCTGGTAGTAAGCCTATGCGGCAAAGGAAGATGTTGACCATACCAGAAAAGGTACAACTATTAGATATGCTGAAGGAAGGAAGAAGGTTTGCGGATGTCGGCCGCCATTACGGCATCAACGAATTTACTGTTCGATACATCAAAAAGGACGAGGCAAATATCAGGAAAACAGGGACTATTTCTTTTAGTAAAACAGCGAAGAGGGTCGTAACACCCCGCAATAAGATAATAGTGCGGATGGAATCTGCTTTGGCCCTGTGGATTGCTGATTACAGGAAGAAGAACATCAACTTAAACACCAGTGTCATACAAACGAAGGCGAAGAAGGTGTACAAGCATTTTCATTATTTTCTTGATAAAAAAAAGTATTTTCTAGCCTAAGAATGATAAAACTAAAAAAATAGTGAAAAACACAAATCTAAACATGTAACTCACAGTATTGCACCATGTAAAATATTGTACGATTGCGCACACTGTATTGGCATCTTGGAAAACGCAAAGGGTCGCACCTATGCGAGATAGTTCATTTGATGGTATTGGCTGAAAGGTTGGGAGATGACGAATCACAGAATTGTATTTCTGCATGTTCTGTATCACGGGGTCTGATTTGCTTTTTGATTGAAGTTCATTCTCCCGGCGTCTTCCATTGTCTTGCCTCACCCGTTCAGTCTACTCACATGTGCGCCGTTCGCATTGTGCTTCTTAATATGTTGTGCATGTGATTTTGTGAAACTTTCGTTTTTCAACCTCTGCGATGCCTCCCAAGCGTCCTTCATCTTCTAAGGCTTCTGGTAGTAAGCCTATGCGGCAAAGGAAGATGTTGACCATACCAGAAAAGGTACAACTATTAGATATGCTGAAGGAAGGAAGAAGGTTTGCGGATGTCGGCCGCCATTACGGCATCAACGAATTTACTGTTCGATACATCAAAAAGGACGAGGCAAATATCAGGAAAACAGGGACTATTTCTTTTAGTAAAACAGCGAAGAGGGTCGTAACACCCCGCAATAAGATAATAGTGCGGATGGAATCTGCTTTGGCCCTGTGGATTGCTGATTACAGGAAGAAGAACATCAACTTAAACACCAGTGTCATACAAACGAAGGCGAAGAAGGTGTACAAGACTATCGCTGCAAACAAACCCGACGACGACAGTGGCAGCCGTGAGGAGGAGGAGATAGAAGAAGATATCAACGACCCATAACCAGGACCCTCCAGCGATTCTCCACCGAGGAAACATTCATTCATTGTAAGCAAGGGATGGTTCGCCAAATTTCAAAAATGCTGTGGCCTAATGAGCGTTTCGGTGCATGGCAAAGCTGCCTCTGCAGATACAGCTGCAGCTGATGGTTACATGAACAATGACTTTAAGAAAATTATTGAGGGAGGCGAATATGCTCCTGAGCAAGTCTTTAAAATGGATGAGACTGGCTTATTTTGGAAGAGAGTGCTGTGTCGCACTTTTCTCTTTAAGGTAGAAGCTAAATCCCTTGGATTTAAAGCGCAAAAAAAATGTGTTACCCTCGTCATGTGCGGGAATGCTGCGGACTTTATGTTAAAGACCAGGCTTATCTACAAGTCAAAGAACCCTAGGGCTTTGAAGAATAAGAACAAGAATCTGCTGCCAGTGTAATGAATGAATAATCCTAAGGCCTGGATTGCGAAAAGCCTCACATCAGACTGGTTTCACCAATGCTTTATCCCTCAGGTCAAAGTTTATCTCTTGGAGAAGGGCCTTGAATTTAAAGTCCTTCTTTTGATGGATAATGCTGGTGGCCACGCAACTGATCTCGAATATGACGGTGTTCAAGTAAAGTTCCTGCCACCGAATACGACATCACTGATTCAGCCTATGGATCAAGGCGTTATTCGTGTGTTCAAGGCCCTCTACGCACGAAATGCCCTGGCGAACCTGGTTGAATCCATGGATGCAGACAAAGAATTCGCACCGAAGACGTACTGGTGTAACTACACGATTGCTACATGCCTTCAAAATATTCTGACTGCAATCAAAGAAGCCAGCCACAATCAATGCCAGCTGGAAGAAATTGTGGCTGGACGTCATCTGCGACTACAAGGAATTCGCTCCTGACGAAGTCCATAACTCAGCAGTTGCGAAAGCTGTGAAATTGGCTGCATTTCTTGGAGGAGAAGGCTTTAAAGATATGACTCACGAAGATGTGAATGAACTGATCGACTGCTGCTCGCAGCCTTTGACTGATGAAAACATGGAGGAAATGACAAACTCAGCGAGCGAAGAAGAAGAACAACAACAACCAGAGGAAACGCACAAAGAAGTCAAAGAACCAGGCCTTACACTCGAATGTCTGTCAGCCATGTATGAACATGTGAAAGCAGTCCAACAACTGTCACAGGAGCATGACGATAATGTGGTCCGTTCAGTGACCTTCTGCAACCTTATCGACGATGCCATGACTCCTTACAAACCATCTTCCAACAAAAGAAGAATCAGCGATAGCAACTCCCCATTACCATGTTCTTCTCTAGCAAAAAGCAGCTGTAAAGCTGTCATTAGCTGTGGAATAATTTCCTCTGGAGTATGTACACGTCATAATCACTTCATTCAAGGTAAGTTTACCTATCACGTTCATATAAATATACGCTTGTACGCTGTTAACAGTGCAGGGAGGGTTTATACAGTAAAGGTAAAAATAAATGTAAAATACCTATGTATATGAGTTAGTACACGTCATCATCACCTCATTCACGGTAAGTTTACCTATCACTTAAATATAAATTTACGCTAGCACGCTGTTATTAATAAAGTAGAGAGTGGTTTGTTAACAGTGCAGGGAGGGTTTATACAGTAAAGGTCAAAATAAATGTAAAATACCTATGTATATATTGTGATCCTACTTCGCGGATTTTCACCTATCGCTGCCGGTCCCGGAACCGAACCCCTAGCGATGAACGAGCGAGCACTGTATATATATATATATATATATATATATATATATATATATATATATATATATATATATATATATATATATATATATATATATATATATATATATATATATATATATATATATATATATATACAGTGTTCCCCCCCATACCGCGGTAGTTCGGTTCCGGGACCCGGCGCAAACCAGGAAATCCGCGGAGTAGGATCAGCCTATATGTACATAGATATTTTAATATTTTTACGTTTACACTGTATAAATCCTCCCTGTGCTATTAACAAACCACCCTTTACTTCATAAATAGCAGCATGCAACGTAAATTTATATGAAAGTGAAAGATAAAATTATGGTGAATGAAGTAGTTATTACATGACATACTCATTTACAAGTATTTTTAAGTTTACGTAATGTATAAACCCTCCCTGCACTGTTATAAAAACATGAAGTATCTCACGTAGGTGAGAGCTACTGGAAAAATATAAATATATATGCTAGCTCACGTAGCTATCGGACACTACATATATCGCATCATGCAATACTGTGAGTAATACTGTACGTATATATATCTAAATTTATATTTTATACTATTTTTTACTGTTTTATTATTCTTAGGCTAGGAAATACTTGTTTTATCAATAAAATAATGAAAATGTTAATAATTACTTGGTCACGTAGGTGAGAGCCTTTGCGTTTTCCGAAACACTGATACTGGTATTGTATTTTACGTGGTGCAATACTGTTTACTATTTTTTACTGTTTTATTATTCTTAGGCTAAGAAAAACGTTTTTTTATCAATAAAATCATGAACTTACTGGAAATATAAATATATATATGCTAGCTCACGTAGCTATCGGACACTATTTCGCATGATGCAATACTGTGAGTTATACTGTATGTACGTACGTATATCTAAATTTATGTATATGCTAGCTCACGTAGCTATCGGACACTACATATATCGCATGATGCAATACTGTGAGTTATACTGTACGTACGTATATCTAAATTTATGTTTTTTTTATTATTTT
>JAXCGZ010015189.1:25000-117500 GCA_037179515.1 Halocaridina rubra | reverse complement strand
ATTCTTCACTGGACACCATTTTCTTCTCCTCCAGTGACTGCTCCTCTCGAGAATCTTCACCTGTTCACGTTGCATCTCAACAAATTCTTCGGTGGTAAGTTCTTCTTTATGGTCCTCCACCAGCTCCTCCACATCCTCCTCATTTATCTCCTGCTTGAAGTCCTCAAAGTCCCCATCAGGCACGCAACCTGGCTAAAGTTTCCTCCAGGCAGCGTTCAATGTGCAATATGAGGCCTCCTTCCATGCTTTTTCAATGAGGCCAATGCAGTGGAGGATTTTAAAGTGGTCTTTCCAGAAATCACGAGGGGTCAAAACCGTGTCATTGGTGACTTGAAAACACCTGGCAAAAAGACCATTTGTATACAGTTTCTTAAAATTAGAAATTTTTTGCTGGTCCATGATCTGGAGGATAGGAGTGGTGTTGGGAGGCAGAAATTTTACTTTAATGAAGTTGTAATGTATAGCAAGATCTTCCACACCTGGCGGATGGGCAGGAGCATTATCCATTATAATTTTCCTCAAGATATTTCTTCACTGCTGGCACAAACACTTAAATCAACTACTCTAGGAATAAAATCCGCGTGACCCAAGCCTTTGGATTTGACCTCCACATTATTGGAAGGGTAGCCTTCAACATGTTATTGCGCTTAAAAACACACGGATTTTCTGAGTGGTAAACTAAAAGAGACTTGATCTTACAGTCCCCACTAGCATTAGTACACAATAAAAGTGTAACCCTGTCTTTCATTGGTTTGTGGCTGGGCAGTAATTTCTCCTCTTAGGTTATATAGGTTCTTTTAGGCATTTTCTTCCAAGAGAGTCCCGTTTCATCACACCTGTAAACTTGTTGCGGGATATAACCTTCATTCTCGACAAATTTAGCGAATTCCTTCATGTAAGAATCCTCTACTTTTTGGTCGGAACTAGCCTCCTTCATGTCTAATGATGCTATGAATCCCAGTTCGTCAACGAAAGTGTTCAAACCAGCTTCTGCTGGCTTTAAATTCGTCAAATAATAGATGTATTGATGAGGAAATGAGAGTATGCGTAACACATATAAGGCTTAATATTAATTAAAATTGCCCAAGCACATCAAGCACAGGTCTCACACAAGCATACTTGATCTAATATATTGTAAGGCTTACTATTAATTAAAATTGCCCAAGCACATCAAGCACAGGTCTCACACAAGCATACTTGATCTAGTATATTGTAATGGCTTAAATATACATGCGTATTTCAAAGACCCTTTTTTGTTAATAAGTTTCGTATTTTACAATTTTATGGATAATTTAATCTTATTGATATATTAAGTGTGCCTCAGAGTTTTAATTACTCTACAAGTGCACCCTGATTTAAAAAACACTGCTATACAGTATTGCTTACCTTTACTACTGTGGTTAGTTTGCGTCTGGATGACTGGTATGTCAAAAAATTGATATTTTAATACTTTATTAAATATATATTTGTCTATTTTGTAACAACGGAACGAATTAAAAAACGAGGACCCCCTATATATATATATATATATATATATATATATATATATATATATATATATATATATATATATATATATATATATATATATATATATATATATATATATATATATATATATATATATATATATATATATATATATATATATATATATATATATATATATATATATATATTATATATATATATATATATATATATATATATATATATATATATATATATATATATATATATATATATATATATATATATATATATTATATATATATATATATATATATATATATATATATATATATTTATATATATATATATATTATATATATATATATATATATATATATATATATATATATATATATATATATATATATAATATATATATATATATATATTATATATATATATATATATATATATATATATATATATTATATATATATATATATATATATATATATATATATAGTAATCCCTTCCTATATCGCAATTCACCTACCCCGAATTCAGTGCATTGTGAATTTTTTTGGCGAGGAAAAAAATAAAAAATATGATTGTGACACCAGGACGGGCCAAAATATAATAAAATAAAACAGCCTTTATCGAGCCTGGACACGAAGAGTACATAAAGTAAAGAGAAACAGAGATGGAGAGTGTAATGACCTGTCAGATGTGAAGGCATTATAAAAGATGTGTAATGAATATCCAAGAATATTCAATGTAGCTGGTGCTATGAACTAACCTACTACTGGATACATGTTGTTTATTTTATATGGCAGATTTTCTGGGTACATGCTATTTTCAAGCACGAGGATGCAATTGTTTTTCCGCCTCCATATCAGCTGATGCACACTCGCATACTATTTCCCTGACGATATTATATCGAAAGTTTGTTTGCTGTCTGTTCTTAATGCTTTTTTAAAATTTTCTTCATAATATTCGATCGCATTAAGCGGTAGAAGAGGAGGAGGATGTGGGAGAACGAACCTCTAACCGAAATGTTTTGCCGCCTCCGTATCAGCTGATGCTTATCACTATTTAGGCACAATATCTTACTCATAAAATATTTATTTACTCACCCTATTTAGGGTTAATCTAATTTTCAAGATTATAGTATTATTAATATTCCTTGGTTCTAAACATTACTCTATCATCTTTACATATCGACCATGCTGCACAAAATCTTAAGGTAAACAAAATGAGCTGAGAGAAAAAGAAAACTATACAATTCAAAACAAAGAAAACTTATATCGTACTGTACATGGGAAACTTAAATGAAATATATATATATTCTGTACACGCTATTTCCCTGACGATATTACAGTGTTCCCCCGGTTATTCGCGTTTCTTCGTTCGCGTTCTCACTGTATCGCGGTTTTTTTTTTGGATAGATTATTTTTTTTTTATGGGTATATGCAAAAATATTAAAATATTGAAAAATAAAAATTTTCAGTATTTTCTTTTTTTTTTATTGAAAATGTAAATTTACGTTGCTTGCTGTTATTTATAATGTAAAGGGTGTTTTTTTAACAGTGCAGGGAGGGTTTATACAGTACGTAAACGTAAAAATAATTGTAAAATACCTATGTACATGAGTATGTCATGTAATTACCACTTCATTCACCGTAATTTTATCTGTCACTTTTATGTAAATTTACGTTGCTTGCTGTTATTTATAATGTACAGGGTGTTTTTTTAACAGTGCAGGGAGGGTTTATACAGTACGTAAACATAAAAATAATTGTAAAATACGTATGTACATGAGTATGTCTTGTAATTACCACTTCATTCACCGTAATTTTATCTATCACTTTCATGTAAATTTACGTTGCTTGCAGTTATTTATAATGTAAAGGGTGTTTTTTAACAGTGCAGGGAGGGTTTATACAGTACGTAAACGTAAAAATAATTGTAAAATACCTATGCACATGAGTATTTCATGTAATTACCACTTCATTCACCGTACTTTTATCTATCACTCTCTTATAAATTTGCGTTGCATGCTGTTATTTATGAAGTAAAGGGTGGTTTGTTAACAGTACAGGGAGGGTTTATACAGTGTAAACGTAAAAATAAATTATCTATGTACATATAGGCTGATCCTACTCCGCGGTTCTCCTGGTTCGCGCTGGGTCCTGGAACCGAACTACCGCGATAAGGGGGGGAACACCGTATATCGAAAGTTTGTTTGCTGTTTGTTCTTAATGCTTTTTTTCAATTCTCTTCATAATATTCGGTCGCATTAAGAGGTAGAAGAGGAGGAGGATGCGGGAGAACGAACCTCTTATCTGTAAACGTTTTGGCGCTTCCGTATCAGCTGATACACCCTCGCACGCTATTTCCCTGATGATATTATATCGAAAGTTTGTTTGCTGTTTGTTCTTATGCTTTTTTTCAATTTTCTTCATAATATTCGATCGCATTAAGCGGTAGAAGAGGAGGAGGATGCATACGGGAGAACGAATCTCTATCGGCAAACCTTTTGGCGCTTCCATATCAGCTGATACACCCTCGAATGCTATTTCCCTGACGATATTATATCGCAAGTTTGTTTGCTGTTTGTTCTTAATGCTTTTTTTCAATTCTCTTCATAATATTTGATCGCATTAAGCGGTAGAAGAGAAGGAGGATGCGGGAGAAGGAACCTCTAACTGCAAACGTTTTGGTGCTTCCGTAGCAGCTGATGCACCCTCGCACGCTATTTCCGTGACGATATTATATTGGAAGTTTGTTTGCTGTTTGTTCTTTATGCTTTATTTCATTTCTCTTCATAATATTCGGTTGCTTTAAGCGGTATAATATTAGGAGGATGCGGAAGAACGAACCTCTATCTGCAAATGTTTTAGCGCTTCCATATCAGCTGATGCACCCTCGCACGCTATTTCCCTGACGATATTATATCGCAAGTTTGTTTGCTGTTTGTTCTTAATGCTTTTTTTCAGTTATCATCATAATATTCAATCGCATTAAGTGGTAGATGAGGAGGACCTCTAACCAAAATGTTATGCCGCTTCCGTATCAGCTGATGCTTAATCAGGCACAATATCTTACTCATAAAATATTTATTTACTCACCCTATTTGGGGTTTATCTAATTTTCAGGATTATAGTATTATTAATATTCCTTGGTTTTAAACATTATTCTATCTCTCGACCATGCTGCACTAAAGCTTAACGTAAATAGAGTCAGCTGAGAGAAAAAGAAAACGTATACAATTTGTTACAAAGAAAACGTATATCGTATTGTACATGGGAAACTTAAATGAAAAACAGTGCTCCCTTGTTTATCGCGGGGGTTCGGTTCCGGGACCAGCTGCGATAGGTGAAAATCCGTGAATTAGGATCACAATATATACATAGGTATTTTACATTTATTTTTACCTTTACTGTATAAACCCTCCCTGCACTGTTAAAAAACCACCCTTTACTTTATTAATAACAACATGCAAGAGTAAATTTATATGAACGTGATAGGTAAACTTAATGTGAATGAGGTGATGATGACGTGTATAGACTCCAGAGGAAATTATTCTGCATCCAATGACAGCTTTACGGCTGCTTTTTGCGAGAGAAGAACATGGTAATGGGGAGTTGCTGTCACTGTTTCTTCTTTTGTTGGAAGATGGTCTTGTAAGGAATCATGGCATTGTTGAGAAGATTGCAGATGGTCACCGAACGAACCATATTATCGTCATGTTCTTGCAAGAGTTTTTGGACTGCTTTCACATGTTCATACATGGCTGCCAGATATTCGAGTGTAAGGCCAGGTTCTTCGACTTCTTTGTGCATTTCCTCTGGTAGTTGTTGTTCTTCTTTGCTCGCTGAGTTTGTCATTTCCTCCAAATCTTCATCGGTCAAAGGCTGCGAGTGGCAGTCACTTAGTTCATTCACGTCTTTGTGAGATATATCTTCAAAGCCTTTTCATCCTAGAAATGCAGCCAACTTCACAACTTTCGCAACTGCCGAGTTACGGACTTTGTCAGGAGCAAATCCCTTGTAGCCGTAGGTGATTCGGGCCACAATTTCTTCCAGCTGGCATTGATTGTGGCCGGCGTCATCTCTTTGATTGCATTCTGAATATTTTGAAGGCATGTAACAATCGTGTAGTTACGCCAGTACGTCTTCAGTGAGAATTCTTTGTCATCATCCATGGATTCAACCAGGTTCGCCGGGGCATTTCGTGTGTAGAGGGCCTTGAATGCACGAATATCGCCTTGATCCATAGGCTGAATCAGTGATGTCGTATTCGGTGGCAGGAACTCTACTTGAGCACCGTCATATTCGAGATCAGTTGTGTGGCCACCAGCATTATCCATCAAAAGAAAGACTTTAAATTCAAGGCCCTTTTCCGCAAGATAAACTTTGACCTGAGGGTTCTTAGTCTTGTAGATAAGCCGTGGCTTTAACATGAGTCCCGCAGCATTCCCACACATGACGAGGGTAATGCGGTTTTTGTGAGCTTTAAATCCCAGGGCTTTAGCTTCTTTCTTGAAGAAAAAGGTGCGAGACAGCATTCTCTTTCAAAATAAGCCAGTCTCATCCATGTTAAAGACTTGCTCAGGAACATATTCTCCTTCCTCGATAATTTTCTTGAAGTAATTTTTCACGTAATCTTCAGCTGCAGCTGTATCTGCAGAGGCAGCTTCGCCATGAACCGAAATGCTCTTTATGCCATAGCGTTTTTGAAAGTTGGCGAACCATCCCTTGCTTGCCACGAACGATTGTTTCCTTGGTGGAGAATCGCAGGAGGGTCCTGGTTGTAGGTCGTCGATATCTTCTTCTCTCTCCTTCTCACCACGGTCGCCACTGTCGTCCTTGGGTTGGTTTGCAGCGAACGTCTCATGCACCTTCTTTGGCTTTGTTTGTATGATATTGGTGTCTAAGCTAATGTTCTTTCTGCAATCAGCAATCCACAGGGCCAAAGCAGATTCCATCCGCACTATTATCTTATTGCGAGGTGTTACGACCCTCATCGCTGTTTTACTAAATGAAATAGTCGCTGTTTTCCTTATATTTGCCTCGTCCTTTTTGATGTATCAAACAGTAGCTTCGTTGATGCCAAAATGGCGGCCGACACCTGCTAACCTTCTTCCTTCCTTCAGCATATGTAACAGTTTTACCCTATCTGCTATGGTCAACATCTTCCTTTGCCGCTTAGGCTTACTACCAGAAGCCTTAGAAGATGAAGGACGCTTGGGAGGCATTGCAGAGGTTGAAAAACGAGAGTAAAAAGAATCACAGGCACAACGTATTAAGGAGCACAACGCGAACGGCGCACATGTGAGTTAGACTGAACGGGTGAGGCAAGACAATGGATGACAGGGGAGAATGAATCTTCATTCAAAAAGCCAATCAGACCCCATGATATAGAACATACAGAAAAACAATTCTGTGATTCGTCGTCTCCCACCCTTTCAGCCAATAGCTTCCCATGAACTATCTCATGTAGGTGCGAGCCTTTGCGTTTTCCAAGACGCCAATACAGTGTACGCTATCATACAGTATTTTACATGGTGCAGTACTGTGAGTTATATGTATAAATTTATGTTTTTTACTATTTTTTACTGTTTTATTATTCTTAGTATAGGAAATATTTTTTTTATTACTAAAATAACGAAAATACTGGAAATTTTAATATGTACTAGCTCATGTAGGTGCGACCCTTTTTGTTTTCCGAAACGCCTATACCGTTATCGTATTTTACATGATGCAATACTGTGAGTTACATGTTTAATTTAATGTTTTTTACTATTTTTTTCTGTTTTATTATTCTTAGGCTAGGAAATAAATTTTTTTATCAATAAAATAATAAATATACTGGAAATTTTAATATATGCTAGCTCACGTAGGCGTGACCCTTTGCGTTTTACGAAATGCCGATGCCGGTATCGTACTTTCAATGGTGCAGAGTTACATGTTTAAATTTATGTTTATTTAATATTTCTTTCTGTTTTATTATTCTTAGGCTGGGAAATAAATTTTTTTTATCAATAAAATAATGAAATTTTTTCTTTTCAATAAAATAATGAAAATACTGAAAATTTTAATATTTCAATATTCTCGCATATACCCAGAAAAAAAAAACTCGCCAAAAAAAAACGTGATGCATTGAATTCAAGATAGGGGAACCGCGATATAGCGGAGAGTTTACTGTAAATATATATATATACACACTCACCTCTTGGAACAACATGAGGATAGGTTCTCAGAAGTGACGTGTAATGTAAAATTTGCGTAAGGTAACCAGTCATTTACCATAAGAAACAATGATTATAGGTATACAGTATATACGTTCCTCAACCGTACATAAACACACTATGCCAAAGATATAAGATAAGTAAAACATATTTTTTAAGTACACCTAGTTCCCAGAATAATGCCTATATAGGTTCTCAGAAGTGTCGGGTAAATGGAAAATCGCGTGAAAAAACGAGTCATATTCCATAGGAAACAATGATAAAGGGCATAGATACGTTCCAAACCTTACATAGGCACACCATTCCAAAGATATAAGATGGTAAAAAACATATTTTATTACTATATAGCAAAGCAGAAAGCCCTGTATCTATTTTTAAGAGTATACAAAAGATATTCATATTCTATGTACAGCAAGAAATTAACACACACTACTGTACTGTACTCTTATTATGGGTAGAAGAGGAGGAGGATGCAGGAAAACGAACCTCTGTCTGCAAATGTAAACAAAGATAAAATAAAAATTATAAATAACCACAGCAAGACTAAAAACGAAAAAAAAAATAATCATGCAATGCCTAAATGTAAAACACGTTAGCAAGACTAAAAAACTAAAAAAAAAAATCATTATGCAATGCCTGAATTACTGTAAAAAAAAAAAAAATGTGACACATTCCACTCACTCTATTATACGGTGAGCAACAGATATGGAATGCGTGAGGTGGCAGTGAGCACTTGACATAAGCGGTATAAACCGGTATAAGAAGAGGAGAATGAACCCCTATCTGCCAAACGCAAGAAACTGTTAACAAAAGCAAGACTAGAAAACTAAATTTTTTCATTATGCAACTAGCCTGCTGGCTAGTACAGTGGTAACGCGCTGGCTTCGCATTCATGAGGTCGAAAGATCGGTTCCCGTCCAAGACCGAGAGTTTAAGCTGTTTACTGGCAGGAACTGCTGTGTGTGGACACCACAGTGGGGGGTTGGGGCTTACCCTGGCTGACGAATACCCATTGTATTGAAATGGAAATAAAGTATTATAGTACAGGTATACAGTTACAGTATCTGTAAAATTTAATAGAACTGAAAACACAAACGGTTATAAATATATCCACGCAAAGAACTGAAAACAAAAACAGTTATAAATATATCCACACACAGTGGATAAAATACCCTAATTTAGGGTAATCAGAGAATGATGATGAGTGATATCTACGTTGAGTATATAATAATAATCATAATAATAATTATTATAATAATAATAATCATAATATTAATAATCATAATTATAATATTAATAATTATGAATTTCATTACAGTTAGGGTACTCAATATGGATTTAGGGAAATTTTTGTCTATCTATATATTTACCTACCTATTTACATATCTATCTTTCTATCCATCTATCTATCTATTTATCTATCTATTTTTCTATCCATCTATATACGTATCAGTCTATCTATCTATCTATCTATCCATATCTGATTCATTGTTTTAAATCAAGATTTTCTCTCTCTCTCTCTCTCTCCTCTCTCTCTCTCTCTCTCTCTCTCTCTCTCTCTCGCTCTCTCTCTCTCTCTCTCTCTCTCTCTCTCTCTCTCCTCTCTCTCTCTCTCTCTCTCTCTCTCTCTCTCTCTCTCTCTCTCTCTCTCTCTCTCTCTCTCTCTCTCTCTCTCTCTCTCTCTCTCTCTCTCTCTCTCTCTCTCTCTCTCTCTCTCTCTCTCTCTCTCTCTCTCTCTCTCTCTCTCTCTCTCTCTCTCTCTCTCTCTCTCTCTCTCTCTCTCTCATATTTCTTTACAAAAAACGAATTAAAACTTAGGTTTATTACCTTTAAAATGAGCACTGTAATGAACGTGATTAAGACTAAAGCAATAATTGTATTTACATAATAAGATGAAAAATTTCTACCTAATTCGTGTTTAAGAGAGACATTACAAAGGATTCGTGGAAAGGAAATTAATTTAACGGTCTTTTAACTCATTAACGTTTTTATTAAAAGTGCATTATTATATTTATCATTTGCTGCCCCAAACGACTCATCAGCTTGTAAAGTAACTGATGTATGCGTTGTTTGTAAGACTATTCTCCTTTTAATATAAATATATTCTATATAATGTAAGTGAAATGAAACGAGAGAGAGAGAGAGATCCTTAATTAACTCTTGTTCATTCAACCAAAACTACATTATATATTGTAAAAATAATGGTTTAATTACAAATTCGTAATAATAATGATATTAATAATAATAATAATAATAATAATCTCCACAATCATCATCAAAGGAAAATTATTGTTAAAAATAATAATAATAATAATAAGATCTAAGGAAAATTTTTGGAATAGACATCATGAGAGTAATGCAGAGGTATATTAAAACCCAGCAGAGAGCTGGATATTCATTTCACATCTTTTATAATCCCTTCACATCTGACAGGTCATTACACTTTCCATCTGTTTCTCTTTACAGCCTGATAAAGGCTGTATCATTTTACCATTTTTTGGTCCATCCTGTAGTCACACACACACACACACACAAAATTTATTTATGTATTTTTTTTTTTGGGGGGGGTGTTATTCGCGAATTCCGACTCTTTTACTATTATTTTTGGGGAGCGTTATTGCAATTTCGCATATAAAAAAATCGCGTATAAAAGGAACAAGGTGTATATATATATATATATATATATATATATATATATATATATATATATATATATATATATATATATATATAATATATATATATATATATATATATATATATATATATATATATATATATATATATATATATTTTTTTTTTTTTTTTTTGGCGTTATTTTCGAAATTAAAATTTTTTTACTGTTATATTTTGGGGGGCGTTATTGCAGTTTCGTTGATAAAAAAATTGCGCATAAAAGGAACAAGGTGTATATATATACTGTATATATTTTTTTTATGAGAGTGACACTGGGACAGGCAAAAACTGCCGTCATCAATAAAGGCCCAGGCACGAGAAAACACCAAGACGAAGGAAAAGAAAAAGATTTAGGACAAGGCAGAGAAGAGGTAAAATCACACAAAGGAAAATGACAGTCAGAAAAAAACAGTCAAAGTACAGAGGACCAAGAGATATGGAGGACTTGGCCCTGAGATGATGATAGATCTGCTTTTTAAAGGATGATAGGTCATAAGAATTAGGAAAGGCAGAAGGAGGAAAAGAGCTCCAGAGCCTGGAGGTAGATGGGAAGAAGGTATTGCTGCATCTCACAGTACCTTTGAGATGAGGCCGCTTGGCGAGTGTTACACGGCCTTGGCAGTGGGAGAGGGATGCATCTCGCTAACTCTTCAGAGCAACGATGGAAGTAGTAGCGATATAAAAGAGGAAGGGAAGATATCTTAAGGCGAAGAGAAAGAGAGAATATAGAATAGAAGGAAGAGAAGGATTATTAATGAGCCTGACTGCCTTACATTCAACTCTATCAAGGAGATAAGTATAAAAAGAAGCACTCCAGATGTGTGAGCAGTATTCTAAGCAGGGACGAATAAGACCTTTATAAATTTTAAGTAACTGTAAAGAGGAAAAGTAATGATGGAAACAATACAAAACCCCCAATATTTTGGATGAAGATTAAGAAATTTGGATTATGTGATTCCTCCAAGATAAGTTAGAGGCTATATGGATTCTTAATTTGTTGGTAGAATTAAGAGGGTTCATTTCGTTAGTTTCGAAGACAATAGGATTATCAGGAGGAGAAGAAGATTAAGAGTTAGCCAGATACTCTCTTGAAGGCATTAAATTTAACTAAATTTTGAGTGCCTCACTCAGATACTCTTTGCAAATCCGAGTTGTGAGTAGAAGAAAGAATGAAACGAGACTGCTTAATGCGATCGAATATTATGAAGAAAATTGAAAAAATTATTAAAAGAACAAACAGCAAACAAATTTTTGATATAATATCGTCAGGGAAATAGCCTGCGAGGGTGCATCAGCTGATACGGAAGAGGCAAAACGTTTGCCGATAGAGGTTCGTTCTCCTGTATCCTCCTCCTGTTCTGATTAATGCGATCGAATATTATGAAGAAAATTGAAAAAAGCATTAAGAACAAACAGCAAACAAACTTTCAATATAATATCGTCAGGGAAATAGCGTGTAGAAAATATATATATTTCATTTAAGTTTCCCCGATATACGTTTTCTTTGTAACGAATTGTATAGGTTTCTTTTTCTCTCAGCTGACTTTGATTACGTTTAGATTTTGTGCAGCATGGTCAATATGTAAAGAAGATAGAATAATGTTTAGAACCAAGGAATATTAATATGTAATACTATAATCTTGAAAATTAGATAAACCCCAAATAGAGTGAGTAAATAAATATTTTATGTGCCTGAATAGTGATAAGCATCAGCTGATACGGAAGCGGCAAAACGTTTGCCGATAGAGGTTCGTTCTCCCACATTCTCCTCCTCTACTGCTTAATGCGATCGAATATTATGGAGAAAATTGACCATGCATGTCACAGTGTATGCCTGTTGCCCACTGCATAATAGAGTGCATTAATTTGTTTACTGTACAGTAAATCTGCATATATTTTATACTGTACACTATTTGCATGTTAATATGAATAACTACAGGTCTTTCTGCTTTGTTATGTACTTATAAAATATGTTTTACTTATCTTATATCATTGGTATAGTGTGTCTGTGGACGGTTGTGGAACGAGCCATGTCCATTATCATTGTTTCTTATGGAAAATAACTCGTTAAATTACTCAAAAATTTAAATACGCGGCACTTCTGAGAACCTATCTCCGCATTATTCTAAGAACTAGGTGTATATATATATATATATATATATATATATATATATATATATATATATATATATATATATATATATATATATATATATATATATATATATATATATATATATATATATATATATATATATATATATATATATATATATATATATATATATATATATATATACACAGTGGTGACCCCAACCCACGAATGCCTATACCCATGAACAAACCAACCCACGAGCAAAATTTTGAGCAATTTTTGACCCCAACCCATGAACAAAATCCAACCTAAGAACACACGTGTTGGCCAAGCCACCACTTGCTCTCAGTTCTGCATTGGTTCACGCACTGTGTGGTTTGTTCATGATCTGTTCATAGTTCTTGCTTTACTTTCCATTGTTTTACCTTTCATATAGCCCTTATTATGACTCCTAAGAAAGTTAAAAGTGTTTGTGATATTGTTGGCCTCTCCTTCCAAAAATTAGTCCACCTCCTCCTCCACCACCATCCATATATGCCAGCAACAATCATGCACAAAGGTAAATACAGTACTGTTTCTTACCTACATTATTGTTTTTTACCTACAGTATGTACTCTTTCCTACTGTATTTGTTATTAGTGGGAGAATGTAACAACTTTTTCTAAGTGTTGGACTTTGCTATTTTATACTGGGTATCAACTAGTGTATACTGTATACCTGAATATGTACATGTTTTACTTTAATAGAGTAGAATTCCTTTCTATTATTAATGTAATTTTCGTTTTACAGATGTAATACAATTAACCTGTATTATATTTTATGCTTTTAGTGACTAAAAATTTTTTAAAATTAATATTTGTTGTAACCAGGAACGGATTAATTGAATTTACATGTTTTTCAATGGGGAAAAATATATCCAACCCAAGAAAATTTTTTGGGAACGGATTAAGTTCGTGGGTTGGGGTCACCACTGTATATATAAAATATGCTTTGTTGCCTTATTCATTTATATTTATTGTCACTCAGTCTCACCAGAAGAAATATTTTTCACTGTTCACCTCATAGCCTTGTGAAAGTATATATGAAAGAATAAGATTATATCCCAGGGTACATAAAAACTGAATAATTATTTCCGGAAATTCTATTCTTTTGGGGGGATGTTTGAGAATACCTTTCATTATGTAACCTCATTTATGTATTAATCTTTATTTCAGTTTATGTTTGAGTGCAACACTATAAACACTCAGATGTTCTACAAGGCCAATGACCTCATATGGAAGCGCTTCTCTCATGTGTTAAGGTGAAGGGAAAGTGAACTTTCTTTGCCACTTCTGTGTCTAAGCATTTGATGCTTGTTCTAATTGGGTTGGTGTGATATTTTATTGCTTGTTGTCATTATTTTATCATGAGTTTTATCACTATATATGTCATTTTGTGCTTAAATGAAAATGAGCAAAATATTGATTAATTTTTGAAGTAATATCAGTCTTTTGTCATGATTGTCATATTGATATTCCTGAGTGGGAGGTTCGTATGTCTTCGTAAGGCTTATATGTCCAGGTTAAAGAGTTTGCATTGCTTGCCAGGCAAAGAAATTAGCTCTTGTCAGCAGTACTTTGGAAAATATTTATGCCAGAATAATCCTCTGCTTGAATGTGTTTTTTTCAATAGTACTCACTATGAGCAGATCTAGCGAGGCAGATGAGCAAGATAATATCATCAGTGATCTAAATGCTGTGCCACTGACAGATACTGTGTTTGCTGCCAGTTCTCAGCTGGAAGATTGTATTTCTACCCAAGGAAATGAAATCTCCACTGAAGTTATTTTAAGCTCAGATATACATGTGTCTGATAAAAGTGAATGCTCATCATCATCATCATGTTGCTCCATAAAGCTAAGAGAGAAAAATGGGAAAGAAGAAGAGGGATTGTATTGTGGCAAGGAAGTAGAGAAACTGGATGAAGTAGAGGCGTTGACTCTAGAACCGCCACTTGGGTTTGCGGACAATGATTTGAACATCTCGGTTAGTGCTGTGGTAACAGCTTTTGGTGAAGTGAAAAGTGAATTAAAGAATGCAGTCAAGGATGCTCATTGTGAACTTGTTTCTACTGTAAGTGAAGTAAGAAATGAACTTAGCCATGTATTCATTGGAACTAACCTGTGTCATTCCCATATTTATGGAGAATGCAAAGATGCAAATTGGAGTGATGTTGAAGCTAAAGAATCTGATATGTCAGTTGATGAGAAAGAAATTCATGAAAGTCTTTCATATGATACTGAGAACCTAAATATAAGTTTCCCAATTGCCACCCAAAGTGAGAAGATGAATGAATGCCATTACCAGCAGCATATGTCAGAATCTTGCAGTAATGTTGTAGCTGAACGCATTTTCACTGATAATGTAATCAGCAGCACTGATATCTCAACAGGTGTTAATACGATGCTCACAAGCAATGGGATGAATACAGAATCTACTGATCATGTAAAAAATAAGCTTGAAAACACTGAGAATTTGGAAGATAATAAGAATGTTGTCAAGTTAAGCAGTTCTGAAGATTTGAATCACTCTCAGAATGTAGGTATTATTCATGTTCAAAGTCTTACTCACCAAAGTACTACAAAAGATTCAGCATCAGAGGCTTTAGATGATAAAGGCATTATAACATCAAATACCTTATCTGCTACAAGTGCTGAGACTCTGCAGAAGCAAACTGTATCAGCACCTTCTACTCCTGTTCCTTCAGCATCAGGATCGCTCCGTAAAGTCCTTCGGGTTCAAGGGTGCCAGGGACGCAGAGTGTCTTTTCCTGAGGATGATACCCGTCTCATATCCAGTTACCTGGAACCAGTGAATCCTTGGCAGAAAATGGGAGGTGTCACTGTAGATGAAATAGCAGCTGCTTATAGGACGTCTTGTGAACGACACCGTACACAACCTCTTCCTGGTGTCCTTCAACAAATTAAAGCTCTACCTTTAGTAGTTGGTGGCCGAGTAGAATGTATTAGTCTTCGTGGTCAGAGGCTGGAAGGGGGTCAGTGTGAAGGTTTAGAGGAGATATTCAGAAGAGTACAATTTAAAATATTAGACTTAGAAGGGTGTTCTTTGGATGATGACACTGCCATACCCCTCTTTGATATGATTGAGTTTTATGACTCAGCTACTCAGCTCAATATCTCATGTAATAGTAAGATTGGATTTCGTGGCTGGCAGGCCTGTGCACGGATGCTAAAACGAACCCCTTCTGTAGAGTACTTGGATGCCCGCAACACAAATTTGAATGAGACTAATATGCCTATTCTTGGTCGAGCTCTTCGACTTGGAGCGCGTTTGCACACACTGCATCTTGAAAATTGCAACTTGACGGGTAGACCCCTCATCATGCTTACTGCTGCTTTAAAACAAAATGATACATTAGCCGAATTATATCTAGCTGAAAATCGATTAGGTGTTAACGATTGTATTCAGTTAGGTAATTTAGTTCGTGCTAATAATACACTGAGGGTTCTTGATTTAAGAAATAATAATGTTCAGGATGCTGGTTGTGGACATATTAGTGAGGGAATAACAGAACAACAGATGCAGCAACTTGAGACGGATGACTGCGGTTCTGATACAAAGAGAGAGGCTAAAGGTTTAAATTCTCTCATATTATGGAACAACCATCTAACCCAGCAGTCAGCACCTCATTTGGCAACTCTCCTAGCCAGTACCTCCTCTTTAGAGATGCTAAATCTTGGTCGTAATAATCTGACAAGTGAAGGCATTTTACGTTTAAAGGAGTCTTTGCTTAGGAATAGATCCTTATTGAGACTGGGACTGCAGGCTGCAAGAATAGGTGATGAGGGTGCAGTGGCTCTGGCAGAATATACTGCTGATAATATAGTTATACAGCAAATTGATTTGCGAGAAAATCCTGTTCATGTTGCTGGTTTAATGGCATTGGCTCATTCTATGCGAGTTAATACTACCATCACTCAGTTGGATCTGGACTCTGATCCTAGAACAGAACCTTCTGCAGAATTAGCTGAGCAGCATTCATCTCTGCAGAAAGAGATCAAAGAATATTGTCAACGTAACCTGACGCACAGTCATTTGAGGGATGCTAAGGTTAATAGTTCTGAAGGAAGCATTAACCTTCCAATTGTAGATCAAGATAGGCTATCAGTTAATTCAGTAATAAGAAAGGTGTCTCTCACTTGTGAGACATCACATAAACCTGCTTCATTAGATACAGTAAATGATACTCCCATTCAAGAAGAAGAGAAACAAAAATATGTAAGCCCTGCACCTAGCCCATTGCCAAGTCCATCGCCTAGTCCTTGCGCAAGTCCGTCTCCCAGTCCCGTCCCTAGCCCACTTAAAAATCGCTTCCGCGTCTTCAGGGTACAGGAAGCTTCTCGGAGTACTTCTCAGTTGCCCTTGAACACTTCAGTTTGCTCTTCAAGTGTTTGTTCCTCTGCTCCTGTCAGTCAGAGTGGAAGAAGTATGTCTGCTGGAGACCTTAGCCTTACAAAACCTGCACAGCCAGCACTACGACCAAATAGATTTAGCATTGGAGGCCGATTCACTGTCACTAGGGTGACAGAGGCATCAGGTTCCTCTAGTTTACCGAGCAATACTGTGACTGCCTCAAGTAGTGAATTATCTCCTACTGGTACTGCATCAAGTCCAAAAATTGTAATATCGTCACCTATTCGAGTTGAGCGAGGCTTCAGTATTGAAGATGCGTCTACTCACACATCAAAGTCGGGCATGTTTTTCTTAGAAAATACTGGTGACATTAATTCCACTCCAGCCAAAAGTAAAGTCATGGGTGATAATACTGAGAGTCTTCCAGAAAGTTGCCAGAAAAGACAAGTCTCTTTGTCAGCACATACAGTTAGACTAAAATCAGATAGTGATAGTGATGAAGTCTTTGTTGAATCTACAAACTTAAATAGTAATAGTGGATCCAGCATTAAGAGCAGTTCATTTGAAAACAGTGGTGGAGAAAAAGATAATGATTCTTTAAGTTCTTGTGAACTAACTGATAGTGGTTTTTTGGATGATTCTATGTGTGGAGGCAATAGAGGTGGAGTTGGATGCAGTATTTCTTCTGGTACCTGCAGCCCTCATCCAGAGGGAGATAGAGATTCTCTTCTTAGCTCCTCAGTGGATAGTACAAGTCAGGAGGATGCTGGATTAAACTCCTCCATGAGTTGCAGCTCCAACTTTCAGAGTACACTGCCTTCAGTGTCATCGCTCCTTTCATGCAGTGTGCAGCATCCTGTTCAACCCATTCCTGCTGAAACTCTTAAAAGAGCTCCATTAGCAGCTATGGAGAATGGTAGCTTTGACTCTGACAGTGAAGATAGTGAGGTAACTACCCAGTCCTCTGACTCCACTCATAGTGATGAAGTCCGCATAATGACTGAGCAGCTGATACCCAGACCTGCGTGGGAACTAAAGCAGGACTCAGTTGTTGAAATGCCCCAACCCATCACTGATGCATCTGTGAAGACTGCAGGAGCTTCAGAAACTGGCTGATATTGGTAGTACTGACTGTAAAAATCTTTATTACTATAGAAAAAGCTACCTAAGATACCATACTTGGAAGGCTTTACCATAGTGTACCTTCTATGAACTACAAATAGTGTTGTTGTCCCTCAACTAAGTCTTATGCTATTGTAATAGGCTTTTCTTTAACACTGTGTTAGGCTACATAAGACTTTAATACTTCAAGATATATATATATATATATATATATATATATATATATATATATATATATATATATATATATATATATATATATATATATATATATATATATATATATATATATATATATATATATATATATATATATATATATATATATATATATATATATATATATATATATATATATATATATATATATATATATATATATATATATATATATATATATATATATATATATAACTGATTATATCTATTGGTGTAAACAGACCTATTCTAGGTGTTCCATTTTGTACATACCATTTAATTTTAAATATGATTGTAGTTTTATTATCTAAATAACTGAAAATTTTTGTATTAAAGATAAAATGTTGGCATTGTTTTCTTTATGTTTATTAAGGTGAAGACCATCGGAAGTAATAGAGTCAACTGAAATTAAGTTTTGGCTGTTACCTAAAAATAAGATGTATTTATGAATGATGGAGGATAGTTCAAATAGTAGTGGTATCCTTGAATGCACATAATTATCTTATCTTTATTAGTATATTGTATTTACTTTTATTTATGTTATTTATGCTGTATATAGTATTCATAGGTGTGTATAGAACTTGCAGTTTTGATACACTGATTCGTGTACTTAGCATCTTGCTTTTTTATATCATATGCATACCACATTGTTGTACCAAAAAGTCATGAACACTATTGTTTATATATTGAATAATGATAGCTAAAGCTATTAACAAGCCAAACTTGATAATAAGGACCAGCTCTGTAGGATTAGTAGAAAACATTTGAATGGAAATTTTTTGAAGGAAAATGTTAATTTGAATGTAAAACTTATGAATGATGTGCCTCTGATGATGATGATGATAATGTATTCTCATGTCATATGAGCACCCAAAGTAATTTACTATGGCTTCCTGAGTTTGTATTGAGTTTAACTTCTTGTTTGTAGAATACCCATTCTTTTTCTGCTACCACTTAATGATGAAAGTATTATTTGTTTATTCTTATTTTTCAAAATTTCTTAATATGTATATAGATGGTGTAATGAAAGATGTCAAAACAAAAATGAAGGAAAGGATGGAATAAGGACGTCATTAAATTGCTATGTACAAATAATATAGATAAATATTAAATGAAGAGATGGATAGCATCTAGATAAATCCTGATTTTGACCTCTTTGAGGAGGCTTCATTTTAGATACTTTTAGGTGGACATGAATACTGATGACAGCAAAGAAGTGAAGATAGGTATGAAGTGGGGAAGGTGCTTAATTGTATGGAGCATAGAATAGTGGGGCTAAAGAGGTTATATGCAGTATGTGTTGGGTATTATATAGAGTTGGGAGAGAAAACCTAGAGATTCTGGGATTGAAGTGCCTTAAAAGGATATATATATACAGTATATATATATATAGTCACAGGGCTTTTCAGAGTTGAGGCATGATGGCTTTATGTTAACTAGTTTTATAGTGTCATATATAAGGGATCACTGGGAAGATGATTTGTATGGAGAGAGCAGGTTAGAGACTGCTTAATTAGTTTAAATATGAAGAAGATAGTTTTGCCTTGTTAAATGGGTTTATAAGATATAATTTACCAGGTATTAGAGCTGTGTGTAAATCTAGGAAAATATTAAAGAGCAAAGTTATAGAGGCTTCACACCTTCATTTCAACATATATGATAGCACTCAAGATTATTGAAGTAATTGATCTAAGATATTAATAGTGTTGTGTGCTGAAAATCATTCTCTGTTGTAGCTCAGTGGTTCAGCTACCTCTCGAAGAATATATATATATATATATATATATATATATATATATATATATATATATATATATATATATATATATATATATATATATATATATATATATATATATATATATATATATATATATATATAGTCACCATGGCTCAAGCGGTAGCGTTTAAGACTCTGTGGCGTCAGGTCGAGGGTTCGCGCCCTGTCACGGTCTGAGGTTAGCAAGGGCATGCTCTCAGGGTAAGGATTACATCTGCTAAAACAAGTCCTTCGCAAGAAGGCAACCGTCCTAGACCTTGGTAGAAAAGGGAGTCCGTGACGTAAAACTGGAACGAATATATATACAGTATATATATATATATATATATATATATATATATATATATATATATATATATATATATATATATATATATATATATATATATATATATATATATATATATATATATATATATATATATATATATATATATATATATATATATATATATATATATATATATATATATATATATATATATATATATATATATATATATATATATATATATATATATATATATATATATATATATATATATATATATATATATATATATATATATATATATATATATATATATATATATATATATATATATATATATATATATATATATATATATATATATATATAGTAGTGTGTGTGTGTGTGTATGAGTGTTTTGTGTGTGCGTGTAGACACTCACGACAGACAGGCGTTGACTACTGACTGGGTTAGGTTCTGACTGGTTATTTATACATCAGACAATGTATATGAGGGGTCAAAAATACAGCAAATATGGTGTATTTAGAATATTATACTCATGAATGACTAAAAATAACTATAATATACTGTGCTGTAATAGTTGTATAGTCGTAGTAGTACTCATGTGTTGTACTCGGAAAATTCAAAATGATAGCCTTACATCCAAATTTTTATTTGTTTTTTATTCATTTGTTTGCAAGAATCGGAAGCTTATCAAGAAAGTTGCTATCTTTTTATCTCCCATGGTGAGTGTACAGAAAAAAATGGATGGAATATCGTGTATATATATATATATATATATATATATATATATATATATATATATATATATATATATATATATATATATATATATATATATATATATATATATATATATATATATATATATATATATATATATATATATATATATATATATATATATATATATATATATATATATATATATATATATATATATATATATATATATATATATATATATATATATATATATATATATATATATATATATATATATATATATATATATATATATATATATATATATATATATATATATATATATATATATATATATATATATATATGAATTATAAAGCAACATTTATAACAATATTGACAACAGATTAATTTCAAAATAACACACTTAACATATATCATATCGTCTAAAGTTGAACTAAAATGAAGCTTTTGTGGAACACATCTATTTTGATGAATACAGTTATACCAAACAGAATTATTGTCTTCCCAGTTCTTGAACTATTTATATTTCCAAACTAGGGTTTTGATTGATAGTAGATGGAATTTAGAAAATACAAGTTACAAACGAGTTGTTAGAAGTTTGTTGCATATATTGTACAGGAAAACTTTTAGGATGTTTGCACTGAGAAAAAGGAAAAATTGTATGATTTAGATGTTTTTCTTAAGATATGAAAGTGAGTTTAAAATGTAATGAAATGCTAGAACTATATCTTAGTAAAGAAGACCTAGAGAAAAAGATCTTGTACATCAACTATTGATACATGCATTTCTAAAAAATATTTTTTTCATTTAGTTACTTATTTAGGTCTTTCTTAGTTAAGAAAATATGACATCTTGCTAGGTGTAACTGATTATTAATAGTGAGCGTGATGATAGGGGGGAATTGCATTTATGAATTTCATGGATGGTAACAGTAGGAGTAATAAACACAAACACAGCTCTTGACAACATCAAAGTTTTTGTTACAGCAAAAATGTAATTGCAGTAGAATTTGTGAGAAAAGCTATCCAAGAAATATTAGAGTGTGTGCAAGTTTTCCAAAGTTCCTGAATATCAGATATTAAGCTAAGCTAATCAAGCAAAATCTCTCATCTGAGCTACAAGAGACTTAAAAGATACTCCATAGACTTGTAAAATTTTAAAGCAGGTGTAATGGTCAACAGTGAACTATTTAGAATACATAAGTATGACATGCTAAAAGCCGTGACAGAGTTTCCATGGTAAAGCTCTTGAAGCAGATATGTATAAACATATTGGTAAGACTAGAATTGTAGAGCATTGGAATAGGATTGCCTCTTGATGTACAGTATAAATAATGGAACGGTTATAGTTAAAAAAATATGCAGATATATCCTATGGAACTACACTTGGCATGGAAGTAGTAATACAAGTTCAAAACAGGTTAACTCAGCATGGCAGGTTGTGGACTTTTGATCTTTTGTCGACTGTACATAATGTTGTGAATATACTTTTAGGATACCTTTTTGCCCATAGAAAGTATATCTTAAATTGGTGGTTTATGATAAATATCTTTCCAACTCTTGTTTTCCAGCCATGATATCAAAATAGGCATTGTAGTCTTCTCTTGAAATTAATCTGGTTATTTATATGATATACTTTAATATGATATTAAAGTATTCATTAGATATGAATATTGTTACTTTTCCCCTTAACATCAGAAGAAACGTTTCAGACTGTAGATCTTGATAGCTTTCCTCTCATTCTTTTCAATGCTATCCTTCCAACTTAAGGTGCTGTACCATGTGTTAGGTCATGGATGATAGCATACTTGTGCTGTATCGACATATTTTATAGGACGATACAATAAATGTACATTAATACTTTTTATATGTCAAATGCTTTCAGTGTACATCTTAGCTATTTTCCTTTGTTTCAAAAATTACAAATCTCTCACTATAGCCTATTTTCTAGTTTTTCTTCTATAGGTGGGGGCTGTGCCTACTGCAACACTAACACTCCTATTGCAAGGCTCATGGACCTTGAATCTCCTGACTTTGATGTTCTCTGGCTAAAAATCTATCTCTCCACTACTACTATATTCCTTTGCTTCTGCTAGTGTTCTCCAGACTCCACTGACTTTGTGTCTTTCTTTAATATCTGTCCTCTTGCAATTTGTCCTTACTATCATCTTATCCACATGCTGAAATTCTCTATATTGGAGACTTCAGTGTAAACCACAGTGAGTGGCTTAATTCTTCTCACACTGATGTTGGAGGAAGGGAGGCCCTTGCTTTCTCTATTATTCACATCTGGAGCAAATTATCAAACATCCTACTCATGTTCCCGATCGACACAAACGTGCAGCCAACACTCTTGACCTATTTCTTACTTCTAACCCCTCAAGATACTCTTATTCTGTGCTTTCCCCTCTTGGTAAACCTGACCACTCTGTGATATTAATCTCTTCCATTTTTGCTCTCCCTTCACCATTCCCTCCTACTCAGCGCCGCCTTTGGCACTTTGAGTGTACCCAACATGAAGATATGTGTAACATCCTCTTTGACTTTCCATGGGATGACTACTGCTTTCAGTCCCGCAGTCCTGATCAGGTACCCTAAAAACTGCCGAGATCATAACCTCGGGAATGGAGGTGTACATCCTCTCCTCTATGAAAACTTTTTCTACCCATAAACCTTGGTTTGACTGTGCCTTCTCCATGGCTGTTTAGGCCAGGAATCAGACACACCGGTCGTACCAAGCCTCTCCTTCTGATTTAACTTGCTCTGCTTTTATTGTAGCTAGGAATTGCTGTACTGCTTAGATTCGAAGGTCTAAGGCTTCCTTTATAAGAAGGAAAGCTGATGACCTTAACTCCTCCCAGTGACAAATGTTTTCTTAGCCAAAGACTTCAATATCCTCTTGTATCCTTTCTTCTCGCAAAGTTCATAAGGTTCTTTGCTCGCTAAAGACGAACAAGGCATCTTGTCCTGTTGGTATCCCTGGAAGGTTCCTTAAGGAGTTTGCAGATGAACTGGCTCCCATGCTTTTCCATCTTTTCCTCCTCATTCTGTCAACCAGTATCTATCCTTCATCTTGGAGGCATGCTCTAGTGCAACCTGTTCCTAAGAAGGGCGACTGCTCTATTCCTTCAAACTACCAACCTATTGCCCTAACTTCTTCTATTGCTAAAGTTTTTGAAACTTTGCTCATTGCTCACTTCTTGAAACGCCTTGAATCTAACTCACTTATCTCCAGTCACCATTATGGCTTCTGCAAGGCAAGATCCACTGGTAACCTCCTGTCCTATCTTACTCATGTATGGTCATCTTCTCTGAGGAACAATGGGATTCCTTTGTCGTTGCCCTTGATATCTCATAGTTTTTTGACAGTCTGGCACAAGGCTCTGTTGGCCAAACTTTCTGCCTATGGCTTTACCCCTTCCCTCTGTTCTCTGATTTCCAGTTTTCTTTTTGACCGATTTATATCTGTAGTTGTTTACGGTGCAACATCTAGCCCCTGGTGTTCCACAGGGCTCGTTCTTTCACCCATTCTGTTTCTTCTCTTCATCAACAATCCCCATCTTCCTTTCTTCATGCTTTTGCCATTGATTTTACCCTTCACTTTTCCTCTGCCTTTTCTTCACAACCTTCATATGCTACTCGTAATCAGTCTTGTTTCACTCTTTCTTCTTCTCTCAACTCCGATTTGCAAAGGGTGTCTGATTGGGGCACCCAAAATTTAGTTAAAGTTAATGCCTCCAAGACACAGTTTCTGGCTATATCTTTATCTTCTTTCCCTCCTGATGGCCCTCTTGTCCTCGAAACTAACGAAATTTACCCTCTTTATTCTATCAACATATTAGGACTCCACATAGCCTCTAATTTGTCTTGGAGGAATCACATAATCCAATTTTCTAAATCTGCACCCAAAATTTGGGGGCTCTGTTTCGTTTACGTCTTTACTTTTCCGCTTTACAGTTACTTGAAATCTATAAAGATCGTCTCCGTCCATACTTAGAATACTGCTCACACAGCTGGAGTGCTTCTTATACTTATCTCCTTGATAGGGTTGAATCTAAGCAGTCAGACTCATTAATGATCCTTCTTTTACTTCTAATCTAAATTCTCTTTCTCTTTGCCGTAAGGTATCATCCCTTTCTCTTTTCTATCATTATTACTTCCATCGCTGCTCTGATGAGTTGGCGAGTTTCATCCCTCCCCCACTGCTAAGGCCTCGTAAAACTCGGCAAGCAGCCTCATCTCACAGGTACTGTGTGAAGATTTGTAGCTCGCGGATTGGTCGGTGCAGCCACTATTCCTTCCCGTCTACCTCCAGACTCTGGAACACTCTTCCTCCTGTCTTTCCAAATTCTTATAACCTATGTTCCCTCAAAAAGCATATCTGTTGTCATCTCAGGGCCTAATCCTCCATATCTCTAGGTCATCAGTACTTTGACTATTTTTTCAATTTGTCCTTTTTCTTTGTGTATCATTAACTCATCTCTGCCTTGTCCATGACCTTTTTCTTTTCCTTTGTCTTAATATTTTCTCGTGGGCCTTTTTCGAAAAGGGCAGTTTAAAAAAGAAGAAAAAAAAAAAGAGGCAAGCTAAAATATTACAGGATATGCTTTAGAATGCAAGCCGTATAGACTTCAGCAAGTGTCTGTTGATAAATGCTGTTTATAGATTTCAATAACAAGAAAGAATAAACTGAATGCAGTTTATATAAGTACATAGTATAGTTTGTATATAGAAGTAGGCATATATTGAATAGCATTTTCATATTATGATTATACCTGTATGCATCTGAAGCCACGTGCCAGTTTATAATATTTTTTTGAAGGAGTAGCTGTTGAGTTAGTTTAGTCAATCTGATCTATTCCAAAACCTTGTAGAAAGAAGTTGGGTATATTTTTTTGTAGTTGGGAGCGGTTACCGCCCATTTTTATATCTTGTGTGCATATCTCCATTCAGATTTCAAAGTACTTTTCCCTTTTGAAAATGATTTTGCTGAATTTTATCATAGCGTGTGTCATTTTAACCTGCGATTGTATATTGTACATGAGAAAGGTTGCATATATTACACAACCTTCTTAGGAGTAGAAGTTTACTGGTATCCAGTTAGGAAAAAAGTGTATATAAGTATAGGCCAATGAAGAGTGAATTTAATTACTGTCATGTGTACCATAAGTTAGTTTGATGAAACTTCGTGTGTTGATTAATTGGAATTAATTTGTACAATCACTAATATATTGAAGACATTGTAACTCGGAGATTAGCAGGGTGCAGGAGACTTTAGTCAAGATTGCTTCCATAAATTATTAAGAAACTACCACATAGTTTCTGAATTCTACCTAAGTTTATTATGTATTTTCTTGTTAGGTATTGATATTTGTTTTCAATTTTATTTAATGACTACTAAATTGAATTCGTTTAGATATCACCTATTAGCTGGAAAACGATATTGACTCACTTCATTCTTCCAAATAATTGTATTGAGATTTTGTGATATATATTGTAATTATTATATTGGTTGCTGAAAGTGAGAAAACCCTGCTACATTCCTTCACATTGGTGAGATGGATACTTGTATTTACATAATTGATTTTCACACGATGGTTATATCGGATGCGTGTCATCTTTGCCTTTCTTTTATTATGTCATGGGTTTCACTGCTCCATTAATACGTACTTAGGTATTCATCATTGTTTTCGAATTACTGATTAGATACCTCCCTGTTGGACTGTGAGAATTGGTAGCATTGAGGAATAAGATATGAAAAAATAAAAACACTATAATTAAGTTTTATCTGTTTTAGACAAATTTTCTTAATGAAGTCTTATATTTTCTGGAATGACTTCCAGCTTTGTCTGCAAATTGATAAGATTTGTGAAGATTTATGGGCAATGGAATCAAGCATTTACCGAGGTTATTAATAATACATTAGCCCATAGAGCAGGTAAGGATGGTGTAGCCATCACAGAGGATGTAGCCCTTTTTTTTTATAAGAATTATGAGTAGATTCAATTTATGCACTTTGGAGTATGCCTACCAAATATTTGTTGGAAAGGTACAAAGAGGAAGGAAAAAGTTTTTTTTTTTCAATTATTGAAGGCCGTAACTAGTGGTGTTAAAAAGTTTTTAACATGTTGGTTAAGTATTCATAATGAGCCAGTTATATATATATATATATATATATATATATATATATATATATATATATATATATATATATATATATATATATATATATATATATATATATATATATATATATATATATATATATATATATATATATATATATATATATATATATATATATACACACTGTATGTATATATGTATATATACACACACGAACAAAAACCAGCCCATTATCAACCCATGTATTAATATAGGTATTAATGTCCTGTACTGTATTACATTATTGTTGCGGGATAAAAATTCATTAATACCGTATCCTTTATATTTTATGTAGTAGTTCAGTGTCTTTTGCCTAAGTACTGAGCGGGCTTTTTTTTTTTTTTTTTTTACTTAAACACAGCTACAGACAGTTCTACTTGCAAATGGACTTCTGGAACCTAACTTGTTCATAAGTTGGGGAGTATATATATATATATATATATATATATATATATATATATATATATATATATATATATATATATATATATATATATATATATATATATATATATATATATATATATATATATATATATATATATATATATATATATATATATATATATATATATATATATATATATATATATATATATATATATATATATATATATATATATATATATATATATATATATATATATATATATATATATATATATATATATATATATATATTTATATATTTATTTATATATATAATATATATATATATATATATATATATATATATATATATATATATATATATATATATATATATATATATATATATATATATATATATATATATATATATATATATATATATATATATATATATATATATATATATATATATATATATATATATATATATATATATATATATATATATATATATATATATATATATATATATATATATATATATATATATATATATATATATATATATATATATATATATATATATATATATATATATATATATATATATATATATATATATATATACTAAGGATCAGTGCTCATTTTGAATACCAGTATTTTTATAGCCATACTCTTTGGTTTTGCAAAACAATGTGAATAAATTGCAAAGTCTATACATGAAGTCGTGCTTATCATTATCATACAAGATGGCGTTTATGATTATAATAGTGTACTAAAGCCAGTAGATCATACGGCAATACTTAACATTAGGCTTGTTAGAAAAATATCCCCCGAGTGAAGTTATTCTCAAATATAACTGTTGGTATAATTAAAGATTAGTAGTTATATTTATAGATACTGTATTGTAATTTCATCGTATAGCTAGTGGACTTGATCAGCATCAAAAAGAAATCTCTTAATTCTGCTTTGTCACAGTGCTTATAGCACCTGATTTATACTTAAAGAGATCCTGAATTAATTTCTACAATATAGCTTGTATAGCTTCCATCACTAGGGCCAATATAAAATTAAGAGAATATCATGGCATTGTGCCAGTTGAGTAGGCTTTGTGAATATGCTAGTAGACATGTGGACTTTGATGAAGCAATATCTTCTCAACCACAAAACTCTGGTAAAGGTTACAACATCTTGAAACACTATTAAAGAAGTTAATCACAATATAAGGGGAACAGTTTGAAACTCAA
Organism: Halocaridina rubra; assembly: GCA_037179515.1. Lineage (NCBI taxonomy): Eukaryota > Metazoa > Arthropoda > Malacostraca > Decapoda > Atyidae > Halocaridina > Halocaridina rubra. The sequence goes on along the minus strand of JAXCGZ010015189.1, from coordinate 88,732 downwards.
GATCATGATTTGCCTTTATTTATTTTTATTATTCTGTTGAGAAAAAAAGAGGAATGTACTAGATGTTTTGACTTAAACTATACATGGTATTGTTTGCAAAACACTCGAGTTATTATGTGTAATTATAGAATTGATGAGTGTGCTGATGCAATTTTGCAAGAGGCGTGGCTTGCAATTTCCATATACACTGAAGGTATTGTAATTGTTTGATAATTTGTAGAGAAAAGTTTATCAGGAACTAAGAATACTTTATTAAGGAAATTCTTCATTCAGTCTTTTTACAATCTGCCTCAAGTATTTTTTCCATTACAGAAGTATAAACCAGTGAAACCCTGATCTGTATGCTTGTTTTGTGCTTGGTAATAGATACTTTTGTACTTGATGCAGATATGGTGGCCAGTATGTTATGTGCTGGTACCGGCTAGTAATAACCCTATGGGAATTCTCACGTAGATCAATACAAGTTGTATTCTTAAATATGTGTGTAAAAAATATGAATCTTTAATTCTATTGTATCATTATGAAAATTATTTGTTATTGTTTGCTGCACAGTAAAGGAGAGTGCTTTAGGCAAAGAAGAGGAATAATTTATTTCAGTATGATATTTGGTTCTTTAGGTGTTGCAGATTGTTGTCATTAATTTTTCATTTGTTAATCTAAACATTACAGGTAGTCACGATTTAACCTCACAATGTTCAATAAACCAATATAACAAGTTCAACTTGAGAACTGTAGATTGGAGAAGATACCAATTTTATTTTAGCAACATCAGTCTTCACATTTAATACTTATTAGCGTTGCGACTATTAGTTTTAACTGTATTGACCATTGCAGAAACCTTGCAGTTACAGAAGCTCCTTGACTTACAAACATCCGACATACGAACATCCAGAGATATGAACGATGTGTGTGTATATAAGAGAGTGATGTGAAAAGTTATTTGTGCTACCATCTCGCTACAGCAACAATAACAGTAATAATTCTAATAATATGTATGATAGAGAGAGAGAGAAAAGAGAGTGTTCTTTGCATTGGTGTCAATTTAGAATCTCAACAACAACACTAGTAATAATAATAGTAATAATAATAATGATAATAATGCCTATAATATGATAGAGAGAAAACTCTGGTAACTTCTTACTACTTTCAAATATGCACGTGTGTATGTGTGTGTTTAATACACATACTGTGTACACAGCTAGAAGAGGAAAAAAGCTTAGATTGTACCAGACTGAACCATCGTTTCCACATGAATGGTCTAAGTGTAGCAAGTATAGTGTTAAGTATTTATTGGATAATAATTAAAATGTTATAATAATAATGATAATAATAATAATAATAATAATAATAATAATAAAAATAATAATAGTGATAATAATAATAATAATAATACGACTTTTTACCAATGCCTTCAAATATGCATGTGTATAAGTGTGTGTCTAATATACACCTATTGTGTACACAGCTAGAAGAGGTAAGGGGCTTGGGTTATACCAGACTGAACTGTCGGAAATATTTCTCTCTCTCTCTCTCTCTCTCTCTCTATATATATATATATAATATATATATATATATATATATATATATATATATATATATATATATATATATATATATATATATATATATATATATATATATATATATATATATATAGTATATTTAACTGTAGCTAAAAAAGCTTTAGTTGATCATAAAAGAATGTCATGAAATTCCCTCTCCCTCCCTTCCCCTATGCACACCAGATATCAACTTATGAATGGCCATGCAGAACGTAACTTGTTGGTAAGTCGGGGAGCATCTGTATTTGTAAATTATATAATTTTATTCAAATGAATTCTGGGTGTTTCTTGCTTCAGCGCAAGTTTGATTCATTGTTTACTTATTTGTCAGATTGGTAAAATAAGGGATTTTGCAAACTTTTTATATATATATATATATATATATATATATATATATATATATATATATATATATATATATATATATATATATATATATATATATATATTTTTTTTTTTTTTTTTTTCCAAAAATTTAACTGCCATACTCTTAATTAAACTTTATAGAAGACTTTACTTCAGCCATTTATAAGTTACAAACTTTTTGCGTACTTTTTTAATCAGGAGTAGCTTACATTCCTGGGTTTAAAGGAAATTCAATATTTTTTTTAAATTTTTTCTCTTGTTTGCATTAATTATAATCAGTGTTTGTAAATAAGGAAACTAATGTGGTTTGAAAGTTTGCACACCAGAATAACCTTGGATGTTTTACAACACTAAAGGAATAACATGCAGGTGGTGTGGTTCATTTGATAAAGCTTGAAAACTTTATTGGTTCTTTACGAACGTGGTGCTCTGTAGAATAGGTCAATGTTGCTCTATTTTGATAACTTTAAGCTGTTTGTTTGTTTTTTACATTTAAAGAAGAATTACCTCATCTGTATATGCAAAAGTCTTAAACATACTACTTGAGCCATTTGATTTTCTATTCATTAAATGCCTAACAATGTATCTTTGCATTATGATTGTGAATAATTAGTATAATTCAGTGCTTTCTACCATTCCCAACTGCACTAAGTATAAATATTGTTCCTTAATAGTAGCTCTTGATTTGCTTCAGCATCCTCTTACTCTTTACATTTGTTTTACTCTCTTTCTCCTACATGTTAAGTGTAATTCTCTCAAATGCAGTAGTCATTGAAAATATATCTTATTTTACCTTACATATCTTATGGTGTACTCAAATACTGTAGCTCTTGATGTGTATATTATTGCGTGATATTCTCATGATCTATTGAGAAGAATATCTCTGGTGAAAATAGCTGTATGTTTGTTTTCTGAGTACTTTGGAGCTGAATGTGCTTTGAATACATATTTATTGTATTAATAACTCACTCTCAGAATCTTGAATCTGGTAGGGAGCGAATAGATCTGGATACAATATCACAAATAAAAAAAAGGACTGCATTTGAAAAATCGATGAAAGATGTGGTGTTTCTTTAACAGATTGTTACTCTACTTTCCACATTTAAGTTGAAGGAGGCAGTACTATGAAAGTTGTTACATTTGTTTTCCATTATTTGATTGCCTTCTTTAGAAGCAATATGCCATTGAAGATGATTTGATTGTTATGGACATTCTCAGGAGGACTTCCGTTAACTGCAGATGAACTCAGGAGCCATATTCTTGTACTTTTCATCTTCATGTATTATTATTCTTGCTAAATCTTTGATCCCAGAATTTTTAAGTGTACAGCACTTTGCATTTCCTTCCTAATTTTCATATAGAGAATTGTTTTGAATATATTTCACCTGTACATATTGTTGGAGATCATGTCTGTTTAGCCGATATATAGATTTATGCCGTGTTGATGTATATAAACACCAAAATATGTAAATTCATAGGTCTTAATCTAAACTTCATATACTTGCAAGAAGATGCTTAGCTGAACTGAAACTTTAATGTTCCTGTGCTAAAGGAAAATGTATTTTTGCTACTGATATATAGATTATGTAGTAAATCAAATATATATACACAGTTTATGGATGTCATCCATGAGGGATCATTCAGAATTCTTTTTGAGATCTATAGAGCCTCCCTCCCCGTTTGAGTCAAGAGGAGCAATAGTAAATTATTTTTTTTCCATGTGCTCATTTTTTGTAACCACCCTACACATCCGTAGTTTTTAGCTGCCATGTGTATATTTTGGATATTATAATACACTTAATAATGTACAAAATTATACAGAATTGCCATAAAGTAACCTCAGCAAATACAAGTTTTTAATGTAAATATTTGCTAATACTGTATACATAGAAAACTGACCTTTTTGTTAATGTCTTTTTTAATAGCTTGAAAGTTTAAAAAGTATGATGTTTATTTTTGAATTATAATATGTATAGTATTTGACTGTAGTTCTAGCCCGTACTGCCCATTTTTATCCCTCACTGGTATAACTTCAGAGTGAATTGTTTGAAGTCCTTATACAGTAATATGAATATACTGTTATGAGGTTTGAAAGACATCAAGGATTGCACATGATAGTGGTACTTAAAGAGATAATACACATAGAACGTAGAGTCTACAGAAAAGAAAGTTTTTGAAAGTCATCCTATCATTTGGTGAATGTGAATGTTCTAACCACTGTTACAGCTTGCTTGTACATAATGCTTATGATCACATAGGCTGCTGTTCTTTGGGAAAATATTTGTACATATAGCGAATGAAAGGCGAGAAAACTCAACTGCTTTAATAATTCCGAGTTTGTTTCACAATCTAATTGTTGGCAAGTGTTATTGCAAACTTATCTTCATTTTTGTATGATAAGATATGCTAGTGCTGTCATGATTTGCATTATATGAAGCTAGGTTAGTTTGCTTTTTTCCATAATTTAAGTATATCAAGCCATTAAATGTAAGATGTAAATAAGTGATGTAACTATTATTTTTTGTTAATAACTTCTAGTCATCTCAGCAATAGGATAAAGGTACTCTGTACTTGCCAGTTACAGTGTTTAGGCCCAGTCAGTTGCACACTTTTCGTTATTAGTTTTAGATCTAGGATTGAGACTAGAAAAATGTTCAGTTTAGTGCCTTCTTATTATGTTGATTCTTCCTCATCAAGATGACCTTTCTCTCCCTACGATCACCAGAAGATGACTATAAAATACGTGTTTTATATTCCATTTTGCAGCTTCTTTTTGAAATTATGGACCGTTGTATTAAAACAAAATATGAAATAACTTAGCAAATAGAATCTACATATTTTTTTTTTTACCTCAAATTGCTATAATACTGACTAAAATACAGAAATACAGTCACTCTAGATGCACTGTAGAGCAAAATTATTCTGTTGTAACTGTTAATGCAAGTTGTATTGTTAAAGGAATTATTAATCAATTGGTTTTTCTGACATTATTCCGTTTTAATTATAAATTACATTTCAAACAATGGGTTTCATATGGAGTCTCTCATTTTAATGGTACTTAGACCCACACAGGCGTCTTACTGTGCATATTTTCTGTAACATTAAAAGATGTTCTTAGTGCTTCTTGGGTATAAACTGTGGGCACATTGCTTATGGTTGGGTCTCATTAGATTCACACTGATCGTAACCAACTTTGTAATTTTGGTATGCTATCAACTACTATATTTTTTGCATATATTGGTGATGCATTTAATAATGCGATATACTGTACTGTATTATGGTTTATTCAGGGAGGTGCTATATGTATTTGCAGTTTGGTTGTTTTTATGTAGGTTCCAGAGCTTTTACGAATCATAATTTCATTTTTTGTTTTAAAGTATAAGTACTTCAAAGTACTTATATATATATATATATATATATATATATATATATATATATATATATATATATATATATATATATATATATATATATATATATATATATATATATATATATATATATATATATATATATATATATAGTGTGTGTGTGTGTGTGTGTGTGTGTGTGGGCATGCAAAACTATATCGATGTGCTTGATTCATATATTACTTTGTAAATAATAACATTTTATATGGAATCTTTGCCGTTAAAAGCTTCTGTTTTGAATACAAATATGACACTGTGAGGTTGCTTTTTAAACTCTGCTGCTGCAAGTGTTTTCATGTACTGTATATATTTTGAAATATTAACGAGGAGATGTAAATGAATAGATTAAAGTGTATGTAATAGAGAATATATAATCATGGATAGATTGAAAATTTAGATTAGGTAATAAAGTAATACAGTGTCCAAGGTTTCTTTTATCGAGTGTATATGGTTGCAAAAAAAATAAAAAATAGATTATATGAACTGTAGATTAGGTGAGCAACCTGTGCAGTTTGTATATAAGTAAATCATATGCTGTGCAGAAAATATTATATATATATATATATATATATATATATATATATATATATATATATATATATATATATATATATATATATATATATATATATATATATATATATATATATATATATATATATATATATATATATATATATATAAACCCGTAGGTGGTGGTGAATTCCTCCCATTAGGTTATATTGGGAAATGTCCGAGTTTTTGTGCATGATTGTATATAGATGTTATCTACTCATGCTGTACACAGTGTATATTGAGATATGTAGATGGAAAAAAAAAATCTTACTACAGACAAAAGTGAATGCTGTTATTGTGCTGTGAGAATTAAAGTCTTGTATTCATCCGTGAATCTGATTCATGATGAAGACTTCTAAAACTTTTTTTTTTTTATGTATATTTAGTTATCTCCCGTTTTGATAAAAGATATCATCTTTTATCCAGATGGGTTGGCTAATTTTTGTCACACATCTGGCTAGTGTTAGAGTTTGGGATGTTTAAAATCATTCTTAGTTAAGCAGTGATGTTAAGAAGGAACTTGTTGTAAACAGGTATGTTGGGTGATGGGGAAGGTATATCACTTGAATAAAAAAAACTTAAAAAAAAAAAAAAGCAGACAAGAGGATGGTGGTGGTTGAATATTAGTTAAAGCTGTGATAGATGGATAGTCACCACCCCAGTGAACAATAAAATATCCACATTATTTCATGTATTTTCTTAACCTAGTCGTAACTTAGTGTACTCCTCCAGAAATATTATTCATATTGAACCACATACTGTTTTATTTTAAATTTTAATGTAGGATATACCAGCATCTGTGCTTAAGCATTGAATCACTTCATATATTTTCATCTTTTTTTATAATTAGAAAAGTGTCTTGAGAGGAGAAACACGTTTGTAGAGATGAGTAAGAGACAAAATATGTTTGAATTGCAGATGCATGAGTTACTGGTTCATATATCTAACTGCAGAATTGTTCACTTTCACGTCAGAAATGCATGCAAAATCTCTACTCCCTGAAAGTATTATTATAGGCCATGAGGTAATGTCATCTACAAGTCACATTATACTCTTCTTACACTAAGGACATTCAATATGCAGCATCCGGGGAAGGATATAAAGGACCATAAAAGCAATTTTACTTCCAGATCTGGCCCATTTAATCTAGTCGGTGTTAAAGATGTGATTATTAAAGAATTATGGAGATTATTTCGTGTACACCAAGTAAATATATTGATGGAGAGAAAAGGCTCTTCTTGGATAACAGGCTTACCAATACTTATTGGACTGTGCCTCCCAATGTTTGAGAAAGATGCATTTCCCCAGTAATAATCAATAGTCTATTGGTGGAACTCGAAATACAGTGGCCCCCCCTACTTACAGTCACAGATACGAACAAATTCCTACCCATTATCTCATGTATTATGTATGTATTACTGTACTGTGTTATTACATTATACTGTATTAGAATTCTTTAATACTTCATACTTTGTTTATGTAATAGTTAAGAAGTATCAGAGAGGACTGATTATTACACGAGGTTCCAGGATCCATTGTTCCAGATATCCCCTTTGAAGAAAGTAAGAGAGAGAATCTTCTTCCAAAGACAAACACCAGTTAAATGTCTTTAGCCTAAGTACTGTACAGTACAACATGTATATACTGTACACTATGTTTTTTAACCTAAACGCAATTTACAATTGTACATATGAACAGACTTCTAAACCCTAACTTGTTCGTAAGTGGGGAGTGTCTGCACATGATCATCCAGAAAGGGTTTCCCAAAGCCAGGCCTAAAGTCAATTCTGAGTAAGAAAAGTTCTTTTCTCTTAACGTGGGAGTGTCATTTTTAGTACTAAACTAACTGTGATGGTGGAAGTTAAACATGGTCACTTGAGTTTCTGTTGACTAATTTTTCTTCCATTGTCAAGTTTTTTTTATGGAGAGGAGTTAGTACAGCATGCAATCTGCCATTACTCATTATAACTTTTACCAGATGAATTACCCCAATCAGATGGTTGCAAACTGTCTCTGCTACTACATTACCTTAGTAACACATCCTATGAGCATACTTAGATCTTTTTTTAAAATATAGGTGTTACTACCGCATGTTGGAATCCTCCGGGGATTAAAATTAATAAGGGGCAAGACACTTTTAAACTCTTATATCAATCTGAACAAGATTTCCCATTATCACAAAATAAATACTGTACAACTCCATTTTGCACGAGAATTTAAATGGAATCAACAACTATGAATAAAATGTGACTACCTAATTGTGTTTACGGGAAAGAACCCAAAGCTCGTCTCCTCATCGGTTCCATTTTATACTTAGTGATACTTATCATACCTGTCCTTAAAGCTATGGATTGAGATAGCATTAACTACCTCCTCTCTTAGCCAATTCCAATTATCAACTACTCTTACACTGAAAAAGTATTTTCTTACATCCTGCAAAGAAGTTTTCTTACGAAGCTTCAAACTATGACCTCTAGTTCTAGAGCCAGCCATATCAAAATATCGATCCCTATCCACTCTATCATAACCACGAAGGAATTTAAAGACTGTCACCATATCCCCCCTCACTCTTCTAGCTTCGAGTGATGGTAAGTCTAATTCCCTCAGCCTCTCATCATAACTGAGATTGCGTATTTCTGGCACCAGTTTCGTGGCATGTCTTTGAACTTTTTCAAGCTTAGCTATGTGCTTTTTCAAGTGCGGATTCCAAAAGGGGGCTGCATATTCGAGTTTTGGCCTCACATAGGTTACATAAATATTTCTGAACATTTCCTTGTCCATGTGCCTGAAGGCTACCCTTACATTTGATAAGAATGCATATGCTGCCCTTACTATGCCATTTATATGTATTTCTGGAGACAAATCTGCCAGTATGTTTACTCCTAGATCTCTCATTTTCTGTCTCTTGAAGTTGTACTCCAGCCACCGAGTAGTCAAGCTTGGGCCTTCTTGCACTTGTACCCATTCTCATTACCTTACATTTTGAAGTATTGAATTTCATTAGCCACTTTTCTGACCACTCATGCAGATTATTTAGATCCTCCTGAAGTTCTCTACCATTGTTCTCGTTTTTTACTTTCTTCACAATCTTTGCATCATCTGCAAACATATTCATGAATGAATTTACAGACTCTGGTAGGTCATTTACATATACAAGGAACAAAAGTGGCCCTAAAACTGAACCCTGTGGAACTCCACTACTAACTCTTCTCCATTCAGACACTGAGTGTCTTACTCTAACCCTCTGTTCCCTTCCTTCTAAGTAAGTTTTTATCCATTCCAAAACATTTCCACCTATTCTAGCCATTGATTGCAGCTTCCTAATAAGTCTCCCATGTGGAACAGTGTCAAACGCTTTCTGGAAGTCTAGGAATATGCAATCTGCCCAGCCCTCTCTTTCCTGTAAGATTTGGCTTACCTCATCATAAAATTCGAATAAGTTTGTTACTGTTGATCTACCTTCTCTGAAGCCATGTTGCCTCACTGACAAAAAAGTTGAAGGATTCCAAGTGAAGAGAGATATGTTTCCTTAGTAGTTTCTCCATAAGTTTGCAAACTATGCTGGTCAAGGAAACTGGTCTATAGTTCAGAGCCGTATCCCTCCTTCCCTTTTTGAAGATAGGTATCACATTTGCTTGTTTCCAGCATCTTGGAATCTCCCCTGACTCCAGTGACTTTTTAAATATGATGTCTGGATGTGTTTCCGCTATTCACGATTTACGATGTTTCGTCATTACGATGCATCTCCCATAAATTAATAAAATATTTTTTCGACCTGCTTGGTTTGTGTGGTAAATACAAACTTCGCGTGCTGAATAGTTTGTGAGTGTGGCTGACAAATATGCGTCAAGCAGTATTTTGTATACATATATATCAAGTTAATGGTTTTATTATTGATTTGTTTATGTATTTTTTATTTATGAGTGTGACACCAGTACAGGCAAGAAAATTTCCCTCATCAATAAAGGCTCTGGCACGAAGAAAATATAAAGACGATGGAAAAATAAAAGGTTAAGGACAAGGCAGAGATGAGGTAATGATACACAATAGGAAAAGGATAGGCTGAAAGTAAAGTCGAAGTACTGAGAACCTGGAGATATGGCAGGATTAGGCCTAGAGATGACGATAGATCCATATTTTGAAGGAAGATAAGTTACAAATATTAGGAAAGACACAAGGGGGAAGAGAGTTCCAAAGTCTGGAGGTAGATGGGAAGAAGCGGTTGCTGCACTGACCAATCCATGAGCTACAAATCTCCTCACATTACCTGTGAGACGAGGCCGCTTGGCAAGTGTAATGTGACCTCGGCAGTAGGGGAGGGATGCAACTCGTCAACTCATCAGAGAAGCGATAGAAAAGAGATGGGGATGATACCTTACAGCAAAGAGAGGGAGAATCCAGATTGGAAGTACGAGAAGGGTCATTAAATAGTCTGACTGCCTTAGATTCAACCCTATCAAGGAGATAAGTATATGAAGAAGCACCCTAGATGTGCAAGCAGTATTCAAAGCAGGGATGGAAAAAATATTTCTAGATTTTGAGTAGCTGTAATGATGAAAAGTAATGATGAAAGCTAAATAGAACCCTTTATTTTTTGGATGCAGACTAAGAAAATAGGATTATGTGAGTCCTCTAAGACAAGTTAGAGGCTATCTGGATTCCTAATATATTAATAGAATCAAGAGGATAAATCTTGTTAGCTTCAAAGACACTAGGGCTATCAGGAGGAGAAGAAGATATAGAGATAGCCAGAAACTGTCTTGGAGGCATTAAATTTAACTAAATTTTAGCTGTCCCACTCAAATTGGAGTTGAGAGTAGAAGGAAGAGCGTTACGAGACTGATTACAAGTAGCAGATGAAGGTTGTCAAGAGAAGGCAGAGAAAAAAATAAGGATTAAATCCTCAGCAAAGGCTGGAGAAGATCGTTGATGAAGAAAAGGAGCAGAGTAGGTGAAAGAACAGCCCAGTGGAACACCACTGGTAACAGGACATGGACTTGATATTGCACTGTCAACGGTCACAGATATAAAATGATCAGAAAGAAAACTGGAAGTCAGAGAACAGAGAGAAGGGGTAAAGCCATTGGCAGTGAGTTTCGCTGAGATATCATGGGTAACGACAAAGAATTTCCCATGGTTCCTCAGAGAAGTTGACCATACATGAGTAAGATAGGACTGGAGGTCAACAGTTGATCTTTCCTTACAGAAGCCGTACTGGTGATTACCTAATTGTGATTACCTAATTGTGTTTACGGGAAAGAGCCCAAAGCTCGTATCTTCCCGTCTCCTGATCGGTTCCATTTTAGACTTAGTGATACTTATCGTACCTGTCCTTAAAACTATGGATTGAGATAGCATTGTGTTAGATTAAAGACATTTCAAAAAGTAAGAATTAAGCAAAGTTTCGAAAACTTTGGCGATAGATGAGGTTAGGGCAATAGGTCGGTAGTTAGAAGTAATAGAGCTGTCACCCTTCTTAGGAACAGGTTGCACTAGAGCATGCTTCCAAGATGAAGGCTAGATACTGGTTGACAGAATGAGGCAAAAAAGACGGCAAAGCATGGGAGCCAGGAACATTCCAGGGATACCATCAGGACCAGATGCTTTTGTAGTCTTTTAACAAGTGAAGAACCTTATGAACTTTGCGTGAAGAAAGGATAAGGGAGAGCATAGAGTTAGAGAGGGGTAATGAATGAGGGACAAGTGTGCTAGAGTCGCTTATGGATGAGTTGGCAGAAAAATGAGAGCCAAAGAGAATGACTTTGTCAGTGGGAGAACAAGATATAGAACCATCGAAATGAATAAGAGGGAGAATGCTTGAGTTACAGAAATTTTTTGAGTCTTTTGGCTAAGGACCAGAAAAATCTTATAAGGGAATCTTTAGACCTTCATATCTGAACAGTGCAGCAATTCCTAGCTGCAATAAAAGTGAAGCATGTTAAATTAGAAGGAGAAGCTTGGTACGACCGGTGTGCCCTATTCCTGGCTTGAATAACCATGGAGCAGGCACGGTCAAACCAAGGGTTAGGAGGAGAAAAAGTTTTCATAGAGGAGAAGATGAACGCTTCCATTCCCGGGGTTATGATCCTGGCAACTTTTAAGCCTACTTGATCAGGGTTGTGGGACCGAAAGCAGTAGTCATCCCATGGGAAGTCAAAGAGGAAATTATGTAACTCTTCACGTTGGGTATGCTCAAAGTACCAAAGGTGTCGCTGAGTAGTAGGGATTGATGGAAGGGGAGCGAACATGGAAGAGTCTGAGATTACAGAGGAGTGTTGTCTGTATGTTCGAGTCAATCGGGAATGCGAGTAGGATTTTGACTGTATGCTCCAGATTGTGAGTAATAGAGAAAGCAAGGGCCTCACTTCCTCCCACATCAGTGTGAGAAGAATTAAGCCACTCACTGTGGTTTACATTGATGTCCCCAATATAGAGAACTTCAGCACATGTGTGAGACGATAACAAGGACTCGTGACAAGAGGAGGGATATTTAGAGAAAGACACAAAGTCAGTAGAGTTTCGAGAGCAGTAGCAGAAGCAAAGGAATATAGTGGTAGTGGAGAGATAGATTATCAGTCAGAGAACATCAAGGTCAGTGTTGCAGTAGGCACAGACCTCACCTTTGGAATGAAACCAAGTAATTACCTACTTGTAATTACACTCAACTTGCAATTTACGCGAATTTAAACTACACTAATTTGGAATAACGGGCCTTGAAAATAATAGCTTGTGCCTTTGTTTGCAGCGTGGTTATTCAGTACCCTCTACAAAATGGGATTTTCACCCTTATTGAAGTGATTTTCCATATAAATCATTGCTGTACTAGTAGAGCAATGATTTATGACTCTCTCTCTCTCTCTCTCTCTCTCTCTCTCTCTCTCTCTCTCTCTCTCTCTCTCTATATATATATATATATATATATATATATATATATATATATATATATATATATATATATATATATATATATATATATATATATATATATATATATATATATATATATATATATATATATATATATATATACACACGTTTAAGGAATGGAACTCTGACATAACTCGAGGAGCCCCTGTACATTATTTATGCACTTGATTAGATTATTTGTGAATGGAAGTAAATTACTGATATACACCTGAATGATATTATTGCTCTCGTACCAAATCTAAATAGTGTTCGTATAAGGAGAGTGCGGTTTTCCTTGAGCACAATTAGGTAAATGTACATTCCAAAGTCTCTCCACAGCAAGAAGTGCTACATACCCTTACACTTGAGTCAGCTGATGAAATGTATCACATGAAAATTCTTGTATCGTTGTAATTTGAATTGTAGCAACTACATAAAAAAAAAGTGTCAGCTGTAATAAAGAGCGCTCCATTGTCTACTAGTAAGGGACATGAAATTGTTTATACCTTATTTTGCAATTTTGTGCGTCGTTATTAATCCCTAGTCTAGGGGTTGAACACACACAACTTGGAGCAGGGAGCAATTAATACCGTGAATTCATAAAAGCAAGCAGGGACCATTTTAGGTTCTCATTAAGCTGGCAAGCAGAGATGGTATCTGCTATTCAGATCATGCCAAATATGAAGTCTATGTACTCCAATGAATATTAAATGCCAGTGTTTTAATAGCCATAAATCCAGATCTTCCAGCTTACCAAAGATCAAAAAGCAAAGACAAAAGGTCAGCATGTCAACAGCTCACTAGTGACCTAAGAGTAGGTGCTGCTTGTCATTCCGCATATGAACCACCAGTTAAGAATATCCTACTTTTCACAAAAATATAGATATTTTCACATTTACAGCATTTGATATTCTATGGTATACATCAAGTTTATTCTAATCTAATAATAATTCTTCATATGGAAAAGTGCATAATGTGTTTTATACAGTAATGCTGTGTGTGCGATATATATATATATATATATATATATATATATATATATATATATATATATATATATATATATATATATATATATATATATATATATATATATATATATATATATATATATATATATATATATATATATATATATATATCGCATACACACAGCATTACTGTATAAAGCAGTACATAATTTTTTAAACATTTTCTGTACTACATAGTAGTACCCCATACGAGAATTCGATTCCCGAACCGCCATTGAGCAACAAAGGGTTACAATTGTTTAAGGAAATCACAAGATAAGAAAGATATAATTTCATGTATTAGTAAAAATTATTTGACGATGGAGGAGACTGGTTGAACATAGAGATGTAATATTTTGCAATTAGTGAATCACGTCCACCTGTGAGTAAAAAGGTTCAATCGTATCAGACATTAGGCCTCACCATAGGTAACATTTATTTTTTTTTTTAGCAGGGCAAGAGGAAGATTTTATATATATATATATATATATATATATATATATATATATATATATATATATATATATATATATATATATATATATATATATATATATATATATATATATATATATATATATATATATATATATATATATATATTTTTAGCAGGGTAAGAGGAAGATAAGTATAAAATAAGATACACTGGAATTACGCGATTGCTTCAATTCGGAAGTGATGCCACATTTAATAAGGAAGCTTTCACACCAAAGTGGCGCGTCGCATGCCACGTGACACGCCAGTTGAAAACGAACATCCGGTAATATATGAAACCTTTCACATAGAAGTGGCACATGGAACGTGTCTTACAATAACATGATCATACTAGCCAGTAGGATACGTGGATGGACATAACCGGCCACAGGAGATGATGATTCCCGGTACATTAAATAATCTCGTAAATTGTTAGGTTAGATTAAATGAACTTAGGTTAACGCCTAACCTGTCCTAAATAACTTAACCTAACCCACAATTTACGAGGTTATGTAATGTACCGGGAGTCGTTTTCTTTACTTGAACAGAACACTTTAGTGAGACCTCACTGATGAGTTGGCAAATGAGTAGTGCGGCTCATTTTGTCCAAACCTCATATCGAGCTCTTACTGTGAAGCCTATTTTTATTTTCTTTTAAGTAAGGCCCATGGGCCTTTCGCGACTCCGAAAGAGGGGAGGGGGGCTCAACTCGCAATCATTACAAGGATTCAAACTCTGTCTTATGGAGTAAGAATTTTGAATATATTACAAATGGTAATTATGGTTCATTTATGTGATAAGAGATTAAAGTCATTAAAAAGAAAATAAATCATTTATATGTTAGTTACAGAAATAACTGTCCAAATTAACACCACATTTAAGACAGAATATCAACTTAATCAGTGCAAATAATAATAATAATAATAATAATAATAACTAATAATAATAATAACTAATAATTACACCTTAGGCAAAAATACCTCCCCCGTGTTCCCTTGCATGTAGTAAAAGTCGGCTAAATGAGGTGGAGCAAGGGGATTAAGTATAATTACCTTTGTATTTCCTCCCATAAAAAGTCAAGTTTTGGTTTGACTCAGTCAACCCCCTTATAAGGGGGATTATGGCTTTTGTATATAATGATAATAATAGAAATGAGAAGAAGGAGAAAAAACAACTATGAGAAAATATTTTCATATGCTGCAAAGATTAAGAATAGCCGGATGAGGAAAAAACGATATATATTCAGTCCTCAATTTTCAGTATTTTTCCTGTGCTCTGGAAGAATGACATAGTAATATGTAAACAGTTGATGTGGTACACATCAATCCTTATCCTGTTTAAAAAACAACATAACTGCTTTAATTTTGGAATAAAAGAAGTTGATAATTGTGGGAGGTGCACGATAATTCTATTGAATATACACCATAAGGTGCAGAGCAGAGATGTTGGCATTGTATTGTGTTCTGACAATAACTTTAAAGCTAGTAAAGATCTCACATGCCACTCATAAAATTTTACAAGAGTTGAGAGATACTCCGGCCATACCCGAACCCTCGCTTAGGTAAGCTTGTATGTTTTTCGTTTACTTAACCTAACCTAACATAGCCAAATCAAGCTTATTTAGCAAAAAGGAAATCTTATACTTTTATAATAGCCTTCTCTCCCCATCTATATAATGTTTCAGTATTTCTTGTTTCCCTTCTCCCTTCAATTTCTTTTATTTTCCAATCATAGGGCTGTTCTTCCAAGTCGTCATTATATTCACATTAACCAAATTAACTTTGCTAATGCATATTAGAAACTTGTGGCTAGAAATAGAGACGAATGTTGTATTAATTTCATAAATATAATAGTGTATGTACTCTAGTGCCTTTAAATTGATATTGGTTAATGTCTCAGTAAGTTATTAACATACATACATACATGCCAAAACTCGAATATGCAGCCCCCTTATGGAATCCGCACTTGAAAAAGCACATAGCTAAGCTTGAAAAACTTCAAAGACATGCCACGAAACTGGTGCCAGAAATACGCAATCTCAGTTATGATGAGAGGCTGAGGGAATTAGACTTACCATCACTCGAAGCTAGAAGAGTGAGGGGGGATATGGTGACAGTGTTTAAATTCCTTCATGGTTATGATAGAGTGGATAGGGATCGATATTTTGATATGGCTGGCTCTAGAACTAGAGGTCATAGTTTGAAGCTTGGTAAGAAAACTTCTTTGCAGGATGTAAGGAAATACTTTTTCAGTGTAAGAGTAGTTGAACATTGGAATTGGCTAAGCGAGGAGGTAGTTAATGCTATCTCAATCCATAGTTTTAAGGACAGGTATGATAAGTATCACTAAGTATAAAATGGAAGCGATCAGGAGACGGGAAGATACGAGCTTTGGGCTCTTTCCCGTAAACACAATTAGGTAACCACATACATATATATATATATATATATATATATATATATATATATATATATATATATATATATATATATATATATATATATATATATATATATATATATGAAGTTCTCGTTTACGATTTTCTCGACCTACGACATTTCATGGTTACTACACATATTCCATATATTGTTAAGAAATCCTTGTTTCCACCTACGTGGTTTGCATCATAAATATGAACTTTACACTGGAAAAGTTTGTTGAGCGTGGTAAAAGAATACATCATCATGCTGCATTAGACTAATGAAGACGCGT
Source organism: Halocaridina rubra (assembly GCA_037179515.1). NCBI lineage: Eukaryota > Metazoa > Arthropoda > Malacostraca > Decapoda > Atyidae > Halocaridina > Halocaridina rubra. The sequence goes on along the minus strand of JAXCGZ010015189.1, from coordinate 71,737 downwards.
CGCTCAGTTCCTGATTGTGTATGTCTTCTTGTTGTGCTTCTTCGCTCTTTTTTTTTTTATTAACCTATATTATGTCTCGCAATCGTAAATAAAATTCTTCTGATGGCAGAGCTTTAAAGAAAAGGAATGCCATCACCATGGAAGTGAAATTAGAAATACTGAAATGCTCGGAAAAGGGAGACTCTGCTCTCAACATTGGCCGGTTACTAGAGTTAAGCCATTCAACTGTGGTGATAATTATCAAGGATAATGATCGCATCCTTCAACATGTGAAAGGTTCTGCTCCTATAAAGTCCACTGTGATTACTAAGCAGCGTAGTGGCCTAATGATTGAGATGGAAAGGTTATCAGTGCTTTGGCTGGATGACCAGCACCAACAGCGTATCCCAGTGAGCTTTATGTTGATTCAGATGCAAGCTAAAAGATTGTTTAAGGCCGTGAAAAGCTCAAAGGGGAAAGTGAGTGAAAGTGAAGAGTATGTGGCCAGGGGTTGGTTTATGCAAAAGGTTCGTGCTATTTTGCATAACCTCAAGGTGCAAGGTGACGCTCCTAGTGGTGATGAGAATCAACAAGTGATATTCCTAGTGCATTGGTTGAGATAATTAGGGAGAGGGGTTACTTTGCTGAACAAGTGTTTAGTGTGGATGAGCCCAGGTTGTTTGGGAAGCATATGCCTACTCGTACATACATCACCAAGGAGGAGAAGACAGCACCAGGCAATAAAGCCAGCTTGGAGAAACTGACTCTGCTTTTGGGGATTAATGCTGCTGGAGACTTCAAGCTGAAGCCGTTGTTGGTGTACTTAGCAGAAAATCCAAGGGCACTCAAGAACATTTGGAAAGGACAACTGTGTGTCATCTGGAAGTCAAATAAGAAGGTCAGATTTTTTTATGACTGGTTCAGTAGCCATTTTGTGCCAGAAATGGAGTGGTACTGTGCTTCCAAGGGTCTGCGTTTTATGGTGTTGCTATTGCTGGTCACCCTGTCCATTTGCATGACTTTCATCCTAATGTCAAGGTGGTTTACCTTCCAACCTAATACCACTGTCCTGTTACAGCCAATGGATCAGGGTGTAATGGCCTCTTTAGAGGCCTACTACTTCCATATGGCTCTCAGGGAAGCTGAGAAGGACAAGGACTTGAACCTTAAGGAATTTTGGAAATTTTGCAACATTCTACAAGCTGTCAAGAACATTACTGATTCTTGAGATGAACTTGAGCAGACAAAATTGAATAGCATATGGAAGAAACTGTCTCCCCAGTTCGTGAATGGCTCTCGTGACTTTGAGGAGACAGTTGAGGCTGTCATCAAGAACGTTATGCCCTGAGTAAGCAGCTTAATTGGGAGAATAATTATATCACAGACCTGCTAGAGTCTCATGGAGGGGAGTTATCTGCTGAGGACCTCATTCAACTAGAGAAGCACATGATTGAAGAGGATGAAGAAATGCCAAACCCAAAGCCCAAGAGATTTACAATCAAGGGATTAGAAGGTTTTGTCCTGATAGAGGAAGGGTTAACAAAGTTCGAAACTCAGGACCCCAACACTGCCAGCAACACTAAAGTTGCCAGAGGGGTCATAGATTGTCTTTAGTGTTACAAGGAAACTTGGGAGGAAAAGAAGAGGGCATCCTTCCAGACTCGCCTGGAACGTTTGTTTCAAGAAGGTCGAGAGGCTAGCACAAGATCCTGTACCTTCTGCCTCAGCTGCATGGGTAACACTTCAGGCCAAAAAATATAATAATAAATTAACAACAAATAAACACAATAACAAGTTGGCATACGAGCGGGAACCGAGAAGTATTGATGAGGACAAATATCCTAAGAGACCTTCAAGAACTCAGAATAGTGTTCATTAGACCATATAGAATATGAAAGAGATGGAAAGGATCAGAAGCTTGTTGTAAGAAGCTAGAGGGTTAAATGATGGAAGAAATGCAGAAGAGAAGAAACGGTTTTGTTTCAGAGTTCTTCCAGCCAATGGAGAGATAAAGAAGATAATGATAGATGATTAGGGGATGCAGCTTCATTAAGATTGCTGTTCACAAATGTTGATGGGGTTGTTGGTAAGTTAGTAGAATGAAAGGGTAGGATTCACAACAGTAAGGCAGATATAGTAGCAGTTACAAAGACTAAGTTAAGTGAGGACATAAACAGTGTCACAGTTTTTCCTAAGGTCTTCAGAATATTAAGGGTTGAAAGATTTGAAAGGACTGGTGGAGGGATAGCATTGCTCATAATTAAAACTTTTCAGGTTGAAGAAATAAACTTTGCTATAGAAAGGGAGTTCAGAGAATTTCTTGTTGCTCACATAAATGCCGGGTCAGAGAGCATTATAATAGCAGTTGTATATAACCCACCAAGGAATCAACACAGGCCAGAGGTTTATTAGGAAAGTCATATAGGTACTATTGAAGTCATAAATTCAGTTGTTCATTTCACGGGAGAGAAAGTGTAGGATTTTGATTATGGAATATTTTAATCGTAGAGAGATAAATTTGACAAATCTTGACCTGCACAGTGAGATGGAAAATTACGAGCTTGGGACCCTTTCCCATAAGCACAATTAGGTAATTAGAATTAAGTAGTTACATTGGTGAGGACTTATTTGGGCAAGATTCCTAGCTTGTATGCAAGAGAATTTCATATACCAACATGTACTGGAACCAACGAGGGCCAGATGTAGGGATAAGCCATCACTGCTTGATCTAGGATTCACAGAAAATGTGTTGGATATTGAAAATGTTAATATCACCAATTGGAAAAAGTGACCACTGTGTGTTGTAGATAGAGTATATCATCGAAGATGTTTTACCTGAAAGTTAAAGGCACTAAGAAGAACATGAGGAGAAATTATCAAAGAGATTACAAAAAAAAAAATTGATGAGCTTTTTGCAATTATTGACTGGAGGACCTTATTTAGCAACAAATCTGCACAAGAAATTTGCGAAATATTTTGAAAATATTGAGAAGATAAACAGGCCTGGAGCAGGATAAAGAAGAGTACAAGCAGGCAAAGAAGAATGCAAGGAGAGCAGTAGCAAAAGCAAAGGCAGAGAAATTGAATGAAGTCTATGAAGAGCTGGAAACACCAGCAGGAGAGAAGAAAATATGGCGAAGTGCCAAGGCGCGAGATGCTGCAACCAAGGACTTGACCCAAGTAAGACAAATAAAGGATAACTATGGAGTAGTTTTAGCAGAAGAGGATGGAATAAAAGGCAGATGGGAAACTTATTTTGAAGGATTACTAAATGAAGAGAACCCAAGAGCGGTATTTGAAAATGGACTTCCAAATGAAGCAGTTACAACAACAGTGGCTAGAAGAGAGGTAGAGCGGGTAGTAAGGAAAATGAAAAATGGAAAGGCAGCAGGACCTGATAAGATGCCAGTGGAGGTATGGAAGAGTCTTGGAGAAGAAGGCATAGATATCTTGTGAGACTTAATGCAAAAGATCTTTAGTCAGGAAACGATGCCATAGGAATGGAGAGGAAGCTTAATCATCCCAATCTATAAAGGGAAGGGAAACATTCAGGAGTATGGAAACCATAGAGGTATAAAGTTGTTAAGTCATACTATGAAAATATGGGAGAAGATCATAGAGAGGAGACTCAGAGAGGTAACGACAATTGGGGATGAACAGTTTGGCTTCATGTCTGGAAGAGGGACAGTGGATGCCATATTTGCCTTGCGACAAATGATGGAAAAGCATAGGGAGAAATAGAAAGGACTGCATATGGTCTTTATTGACCTGGAAAAGGCATATGATCGAGTACCACGTCAAGAGGTGTGGAGGTGTATTAGAGAAAAGGGAGTCCCCGAGAGATATGTAAGAATCATTCAAGATATGTATGAGAGGGCAGAGGCAAATGTTAAGAGCAGTGTGGGCTTGACGAAAAGTCTCTCAGTAAATGTTGGTCTGCATCAAGGATCTGCTTTGAGTCCATATCTATTTGATCTGGTCTTGGATGTAGTAACCCAGGGTATTAGAGATCAGTCAACATGGTGTATGCTCTTTGCAGATGACATTATACTGTGTAGTAACAGACGAGAGGTAGTGGAGGAGAAGCTTGAGGAGTGGAGAAGAGTGATGGAGGATAGAGGACTGAAAATCAGCAGGAAGAAGACAGAGTACTTGAGGTTGAGAGATGATGAGGATGGGAAGGTAAATTTGCAGGGGAAGGTGTTGATAAGAGTTGAAAAGTTCAAGTATTTGGGATCATAAGTAGCAGAGGATGGTGACCTAGAGTCAGAAATAACCCACAGAATACAAGCGGGATGGAAGAACTGGAAGAAAGTGTCTGGGGTGCTGTGCGACAGGAGAACAGGGATTAAGTTGAGGGGTAAAGTGCATAAGACAGTTGTGAGACCTGCGATGATGTATGGAGCAGAGACATGGGCAATAAAGAAGACACAAGAGAAAAACTGTATGTGGCAGAGATGAGAATGTTGAGATGGATGTGTGGGGTGACAAGAAGCGATAAGATCAGAAACGAGGTAATTAGAGGTACCTCAAAAGTTAGAGAAATATCAGATAAGATACAAAAAAGTAGACTAAGATGGTATGGTCATGTCGTTAGGAGGGATGAAGAGTATGTTGGGAGGAGGGTGATAGAAATGGATATACAGGGTAGGAGAAGGAGAGGGAGACTAAAGCGTAGGTGGATGGATTGCATCAATGACGACCTGAGGTCTAAAGGTTTGTTGGGTGATGAGGTATAGGACAGAAACAAATGTAGAAAAGTGGCCAGAAACATCGACCCCACATAAAAGTGGGAAAAGATGTAGACGAAGAAGAAGAAGCACATATTCCACCAAAATACGAGTTATTAAAGGCAGAGAGAAATGATTCAGTAATTAGTGTAAGAGAGCTAAGGAGTGGAGAGTTAACTGCTGGAAAAGGTATAGGAGGAGAAGAAACATAAATGCCTGGCAGACTTATATAAGAGCACAAAATTATTACCTAAGTAACAAAAGAGAGGCAGAGAGAGATTATGAAAAGGAATTCACTAGGTAAACTGAAGGTCAATGAACAGCTTTTAAAATTAATGAGAGCAGATTGAATAATTGCTGAGACAGATGAAGAGATCATGGGAAGAATTGAACAAGGAGTTTCAATAAGTATTTACAGCAGTAAATACCCCACCCTTCAGATAGCAGATATAGGAGTTCATGGGCCGGTATTAGAGACTATCATCTTTTCAACCACAGAGGAATGCAAAGGCTACAGAGACTGATGATATATCCCCTTACATATTTAAGAAATGCACTAACCCAATATCGGGGACACTATGCACCATATTTGAAAAGTCACTGGAATCAGGGGAAATTCCAAGATGCTGGAAACAAGCAAATGTGGTACCTATTTTCAAAAATGGAAGGAGGGATACAGCTCTAAACTATTGGCCTGTTTCCTTAACCGGCATAGTTTGCAAAGTTATGGAGAAGCTACTAAGAAAACACATCTGTCTTCACTTGGAATACTCCTACTTATTTGTCAGTGAGACAACATGGCTTCAGAGAAGGCAAATCAACAGTAACAAGCTTACTAGAATTTTATGATGAGGTAAGCCAGATCTTACAAAAAAAGAGAGGGGCTGGGCGATTTGCTTATTCCTAGATTTTCTGAAGGCATTTGATACGATCCCACACAGTAGACTAATTAGGAAGCTGCAAGTAATGATGAGAATAGATTGATATGTGTTGGAATGGATAAAAGCTTACTTAGAAGGAAGGGAAGAGAGGGTTAGAGTAAGGCACTCACCGTCTGAATGGAGAAGGGTCAGTAGTGGTGTTTCGCAGGGTTCAGTTTTAGGGCCACTTTTTTTCCTTGTATTTGTAATTGACCTACCAGAGTCTAAATTAATTCATGAATATTATTTGCAGATGATGCAAAGATTGTGAAGAAGGAATGATATGGTAGAGAACGTTAGGAAGACCTGAGAGTCTGCATGAGTGATCAGAAAAGTGGCTAATGAAATTCAATACTTTAGAATGTAAGGTAATGGGAATGAGCATAAGTGCGAGAAGGCCCAAGCTTGGATGCTCAATAGAAGAAACAGAACTTCAAGAGATCGAGAATGAGAAAGATAAAGGAGTAAATATAGTGTCAGATTTGTCTCCGAAAATGCATATAAATGGCATAGTAAGGGCAGCATATCTTTCTTTGCAAATTTAAGGGTAGGTTTCAGACACATGGACTAGGAAATATTTATGTAACCAATGTGAAGCCAAAGCTTGAATATGCAGCCCCCTTTTGGAATCCACACTTGGAAAAGCACATAAATAAGCTGTAAAAAGTTCAAAGACATGCCACAAAACTGGTGCCAGGGGTACGCAATCTCAGTTATGATGAGAGGCTGAAGGAATTAGACATACCATCACTCGAAGCTAGAAGAATGAAGGGGATATAGTGACAGTTTTTCAATTCCTTCATGGTTTTACAGAATGGATAGGAATCAAGATTTTGATAAGGCTGGTTCTAGAATTAGAGGTTATAGTTTGAAGCTTCGTAAGTAAACTTTGCAGGATGTGAGGAAGTACGTTTTTAGTGAAAGAGTACCGTCGTTGATGATTGAAATTTGCTAAGCAAGGAGGTAGTTAATGCTCACTCAAGTTATAGTTTCAGCGACAAATGTGATAAGTATCACAGAGTACAAAACTGGAACCGACCAGGAGACGGGAAGTTACGAACATAGGGCTTTTTCCTGTGAGCACAATTAGGTAAATACTCGCCTGCCTCTCCAGACTCACCTGCTTCACTCCACTTACCTGCCTTTGCAGACTCACCTGCCTTACCACACTCACCTGCCCCAGGATCTGCAGCATCTGCTGCAGGCTCTTCTTCCTCTCCGTCTCCAGAAATACATATAAATGGCATAGTAAGGGCAGCATATGCATTCTTATCAAATGTAAGGGTAGCCCTCTGGCACATGGACAAGGAAATGTTCAGAAATATTTATGTAACCTATGTGAGGCCAAAACTCGAATATGCAGCCCCGTTTTGGAATCCACACCTGAAAAAGCACATAGCTAAGCTTGAAAAAGTTCAAAGACATGCCACGAAACTGGTGCCAGAAATACGCAATCTCAGTTATGATGAGAAGCTGAAGGAATTAGACTTACCATCACTCGAAGCTAGAAGAGTGAGGGAGGATATGGTGACAGTCTTTAAATTCCTTCATGGTTATGATAGAGTGGATAGGGATCGATATTTTGATATGGCTGGCTCTAGAACTAGAGGTCATAGTTTGAAGCTTGGTAAGAAAACTTCTTTGCAGAATGTAAGGAAATACCTTTTCATTGTAAGAATAGTTGATAATTGGAATTTGCTAAGCGAAGAGGTAGTTAATGCTATCTCAATCCATAGTTTTAAGGACAGGTATGATAAGTATCACTAAGTATAAAATGGAACCGATGAGGAGACGGGAAGATACGAGCTTTGGGCTCTTTCCCGTAAGCACAATTAGGTAATTACACTCATCTGCCTTACCATACTCGCTTCTCCCAGTGTCTCTAGCATTTGCTGAAGGTTCTTCTGCTCTTCCAGCTTCATTCTCTCAATAAGCCTGTTTCTTCCTCCCTTGCAACGCCCCTTCCAGTGTGCAAGACACTCACAGGAGTAAAGAAAAGGATATTTTTTTTCATTTCATTATTTTATATTTATGTCCTCGATGTGTTTTTTTTTTCTCTACTTTTGTTCTCAAATATAATAGAAATGTCGTGTTTCTTCTTCTTCTTAGATTATAAAGTTTACTACTGCATAAGTGAGTGATGTAGGTGCTTATTTAGGTGTTTCCCAATTGTGCTTACGGGATAGAGCCCTATGCTCGAAACTTCCCGTCTTCTGGGATTTTCTATTTTTATGCTCAATGATTCTTATCGTATTTGTCTTGAAAACTATGAATGCAGTTAGCAGTAACTACATTGTCGCTCAACGAATTCCAATCGTCAATTATTCTTACCCTGAAAAAGTACGTCCTTACATCCTACAAAGAAGTTTGCTTACGAAATTTCAGTCTATAACCTCTAGTCTAAAGCCACCCAATTCATAATATCGATCCTATCCGCTCTGCTAAAACCACGAAGGAATTTATAAACGTCTCCATATCTCCCCTCATTCTTTTAGCTTTAAGTGATGGTAAGTCTTCTTCCCTCAGCCCCCTTCATAAGTGAGATTGTGTATCTCTGTCACCAAATATGCTTTTTCAAGTGCGGATTCCAAAAGGGTGCTGAATATTCAATCTTTGGCCTCACATAAGCCACATGAGTCAGCCTTGTCCATGTGTATGAAGGACACCCTTACATTTGCTAAGAAAGTATATGCAGGCCTTACTATGCCATTTATATACATTTCTGGAAACAATACTGCTAATATGTTTACCTCTTGATCTCTCTCATTCTCTATGTCTTGAAGTTCTGCACCTTCTACTGAGTACTCAAACTTGGGCCTCTTTGCACTTGCACTCGTGCTCATTACCTTAAATTTTGAAGTATTGAATTTCATTAGCCACCTTTCTTACTACTCATGCAGATTATTTAGGTTATCCTGAAGTTCTCTACCACTGTCCTCGTCTTTTACTTCCTTCACAATCTTTGCATTATATGAAAACATATATGAATATGCATACTGCAGACTCCGGTAGGCCATATGCATATACAAGGAACAAAAGTTGTTCTAAAACTGATCCTTGTGGAACACCACTACTAACCTTTCCCCGGTTAGGTACTGAGTGTCTTACTGTAACTCCTAGTTCCCTTCCTTTTACGTAAATTTTTATCCATTCCAAGATATTCCCACCTACTTTTGCCATTACTTGCAGTTTCTTAATAAGTTTCCCATGTGAGAATTTATAAAAAATTTTATGAAGCTCTGATAATATGTAGTCTGGCCAGCCCTCTCTTTCTTGCAATATCTGACTTACCTCGTCATATAGTTCTAATAAGTTTGTTACAGTAGATATGTCTTCACTGAAGCCACGTAGTCTTCCTGAAAGAAGTTGAATGACTCCAAGTGAACAGAAATTTTTTCTCTGTAGTTCCCCCTAACTCTACAAACTATGCTGCTCAGTGAAGGAAGTCTGTAGTTTAGAGATTGGAGCAAGCTCCATTAATGCACAATTATCTTTCAGTGTTTGTTGTCAACCTTTTCACTTAGAGGAGACGGCAGTATATAGAAAAACTTATAGCTGTATTTTCTATTTCAAGGTCACAGTTTAGTGATGCTGCCAAAGATTACAGAGGGCGTATTATTATTCGCACAGGAACCCAATTTTGTCCCAACACCTTGGCTAATTATGATCCTAGACAAGACCAAGAGGGTAAGATGCTTTTCTTTACTGTCTTTATATTATTTGTTAGAATGTTATTAATATGACTAAAGAATGATGAAATGAGTTTTCAGAGCACTGAATGAAACTTCTTTAAAATAATTTACATACTAATATATATTTCTTTACTATTTATCAAATATGAAATAACGCTCTGCAATACTCTTATCGCAATAGACATAAACGAGGCTGTGAGAAGTATCTTTCAAGGACTTCCTCCCAACAACTCCATATCCATCATCACTGCCGTAGGCCAAATTACTGGTACTGCATTCATTCAGGGAGTGCCTGTAAGTGTACTCGTAGTGTGGACAGATTTATAAGTTGCTGTAGCTGCAGTGGTAGTAAGAATTTGAATATGTTAAAAAATGTAAACAGACAGTTGCTACATCAGATTAACTCTGATTACAAGAAATACAGGATTTCATGGAATTACTTACTGGGCTAACAATAATGATAAAATTGAGAGCTTTTGAAACCTGCAAATGGGTTATTATAAAATTTTCTCCACTTTGCTTGTTATTAATATAGGCATCAGTTTTGGAGGCTAAAACTTAAAGTTGTTAGATGAAGACTCCATTTACAAATGCTGTAGGTAGGCTCAGACAAATTCAGTCACCAAAGTAAACTGTCAGAACAATTTCGCTTTGCCTTCAAGTGTTCAATATGGGTATAATGACGAGGAAGATCTGCTAGCACTACTGTCAGGTATATCATGAATGGGGCCAAAGAGACCACTATGAAACATTTGAACTTAGTGAAGCTGACTTCAGACCAGACATCTCATACGTGGGGTTATCAAATGTCAGGTTAGATAAATGATTAGCACTTTAATTTGTTGATTATGATAAACATGAAAATGCGTTTTTTGCATAAAAGTAAGAATGAAGTCAGCTCTTAATGAATATACCTCATAATTGCAACCAGAGGTCCCTGTCTCTTATGAATTTGAAATCTCTAGCTTAGTGCCTTGTGGTGGCGGGCACAACATCAAAGAATAGCCCCAACGTATTCCCTGCGTGTCGTAAGAGGCAACTAAAAGTGGAAGAGGCGAGGGGACTGGGAATCCCCCCTTTGTATTACCCTCCTGCAAGACGTCAAAGAAGGGGAGTAGAGGGGAGAATAACTTCTCCCCAAACTCTAGTTTTGGGGTGTCTAAATGTGCGTGGTTGTAGTACGATAGAGAGCAAAAGATGTGAGATTGGATGTATGTTTGGTAGGAGGAGGATGGATGTATTACCATTGTGTGAGACAAAGATGAGAGGAAAAGGAAAAGTGGCATTTGGTGATGTGACAGGTAGGGTGTCTGGGGTTGAAAGGGGAAGAGCGAGAGAAGGTGTGGCATTATTGCTGAGTGAATGGATTGTAAATAAGGAAAGAAGTGTCATCTAGGCTGATGTGGGTGAGGGCTAGGATAGATAGGGATGTTGGGCTTAAGTTAGTGCTTATGGGCCAGGATGTGAGAGAAGTAAAGAAGAGAGTGATGAATTCTGGAATGAGTTAACTAGGTGTGTGGATGGTCTGAGTAGAAGGAACTATGTAGTTGCATTGGATGATTTGAATGCCAGAGTGGGTGATGGAGAGGTAGAAGGTGTTGTAGGAATGTATGGGGTACCAGGTGGGAATGAGAGTGGCGAGAGACTAGTAGATATGTGTGTGGAGCAAGAGTTGGTGATAGGTAATAGTTTTTTCAAGAAGAAATTAATAAATAAGTATACATGGATGAAAGTGGCAAATGGAAGAGTAAAAGAAAGAGCATTGATGGATTATGTGTTGGTAGCAAAGAGCATGATTGGTAGAGTGAAAGATGTGCATGCATTTAGGGGTGTGGCTGCTGGGATGTCTAATCATATTTTGGATGAAGCAAAAGTGGTAGCAGCAAAAGAGTGGGGAAATAGAGTGGAGGGATGTAGAAGGGAAATGGTGAAGGTGCAAGAGTTGAAAAAGCCAGAGAAGAGACAGGAATATCAGGACAGGATGAAAGTGGCATATGACAGGGTGAAAGAAAGAGAAGTTGGGGAGTTAGAGGAGGAATGGGGGTTGATGAGAGAATGTTTTGTGGGACATGCAAGTGATGTGTGTGGAAAGAGGTTTGTTGGAGGTGGCATGAGGAGGGGAAGCGAGTGGTGGAATGAAGGGGTGAAAATGAAGGTGGAAGAGAAAAAGAGGGCTTTTGAGGAATGGCTGCAGTGTAACAGTAGGGAGAAGTGTGAAAGATATAGGGAGAAAAATGTGGAAACCAAGCAGAAGGTAGAGGAAGAGAAGAGGTTGGCAAATGTTAGGTGGGGACAGGACTTTAGTAGGTCATATGAGGAGAATAATAAGTTTTGGAAAGAAGTGAAGAGAGTAAGGAAGGGTGGATCGAGAAAGGAAGAGACAGTGAAAGATGTGAATGGACAGATGTTAAGAGGGAACGATGCAAGGAAAAAATGGGCAGAATATTTTGAGTGGTTGCTGAATGCTGAGGAAGATAAAGAGGCAGCTATAGTGGCAGTGGGGGGTGTTCAAGTGTCAGTAATGGGAGATGAAAATGAAAGAGAGATTACAAGAGAGGAGGTGAAAAGGGCATTGTATGAAGCGAAAGCAGGTAAAGCACCTGGAATGGATGGTGTGAGAGCAGAGATGTTGAAAGAAGGGGATGTGACTGCAATGGAATTGTTAGTGAGAGTGTTTAATATATGATTTATGTTGTCAATGGTGCCAGTGGAATGAGTGATTGCTTGTATAGTGCCCCTGTACAAAGGTAAGGGAGATGTGTATATATGCAGTAATTTTAGGGGTACAAGTTTGTTGAGTGTGGTAGGAAAAGTGTATGGTAGGATACTGAATAATAGGATTAGGGATAAGACAGAAAATGTGATCACGGAAGTGCAAAGTGGTATTAGGAGAGGTAGAGGTTGTATAGGTCAGATTTTTATAGTTAGGCAGTTATGTGAGAAATATTTAGCACAGGGTAAGGATGTGTATTTTGCATTTTTGGATCTGGAGAAAGCATATGATAAGAGTTGATAGAGAGGCAATTTGGAATATTTTGAGGTTATATGGGATTAATGGTAAACTGTTGCATGCAGTGAAGAGTTTGTATAAGGGCAGTAGAGCTTGTGTTAGGGTAGGGAATGAAGTGAGTTAGTGGTTTCCAGTGAGTGTGAGACTGAGATAGGGATGTGTGATGTCACCATGGCTGTTCAGTTTGTGTATTGATGGAGTCGTTAGAGAGGTGAATGAGCGAGTGCGTGGTCGAGGTTTGAGAATGGTAGATGGAGATGATAACGAGTGGGAGCTGAATCAGTTGCTGTTTGCAGATGATACTGTGGTGGTGGCAGATTCAGAGGAGAAGCTGTGTCAGTTAGTGTCAGAATTTGGAATGGTGTGTGAGAGAAGGAAGTTGCGAGTGAATGTGGGAATGAGTAAGATTATGAGGTATACAAGAAATGAGGATGGTGCCGGATTGAATGTTATGTTGAATGGAGAGACACTTGAGGAAGTTGATCAGTTTAAGTATTTAGGCTCGTTTATAGCTGCAAATGGTGGAGTGGAAGCAGATGTGTGTCACAGAGTGAATGAAGGATGTAAAGTGTTGGGTGCGTTGAAAGGATTGATGAAGAATAGAGGGTTGGAAATGAATGTTAAGAAAGTTTTGTATGTGGAAGTGGTTGTGCCTACTGTGATGTATGGATCAGAGTTATGGGGTATGAAAGTAAGTGAGAGACGGAAACTAGATGTGTTTGAGATGAAATGCCTGAGGAGTATGATTGGTGTACAGTATCTCGATTGGATAGGGTTAGGAATGAAGTGGTGAGAGCAAGAATGGGTTTGAGGAGAGAAATTGCAGCCAGAGTAGATATGAATGTTCTGAGATGGTTTGGCCATGTGGAAAGGATGGATGATGAAAGACTGCTGAAAAAGGCGATGAATGCGAGAGTTGATGGGAGAAATGCTAGAGGGAGGCCCAGGTTTTGGTGGATGGATTGAATAAGGAGAGCCCTGAATGATGGGAGGATGGATATGAGGGAAGCAAGTGAGCGTGCTAGGAATAGGAATGAGTGGCGAGCTATTGTGACGCAGCTCTGATGGGCATCTGCTGTTACGACGGGGCTGCATCTTACAGAGATAGCCCTGTGGTAGGGGCAGTAGGGGAGTTGGCAGTTGTGAAGCGACACAGGTTGTGGAAGAGCCGGGAGGATGGGCTTTGGCACTCCAGCAGAGCCATTTGAACGGTCACTAGCTCCTTCGTCATTGCCCATAGAGCAAAGTAATCCCCTTATTGTTTTCTTTTTTTGATGTTGCCTACCCCCCAATTAAAGGGGGGAAACATCCAAGGTAGATAATAAAAAAACATTTATGCTAATAAATGCATAGGTCTTCAATGAAAATAACAAAGACTACACACCAATGAGCTTACAGGTATTTTTCCTATAGATGCTCTTTTATTAGAGACTATGATTCCTAATGGAGAATAAATGTTCATGAAGCATAATGAAGTAGGGCTTATAGTGATTTTATACCATGGGTAACTTGTGTAAATGTCGAGTTGTAACTTGAGAAATACTGTTGCAAGACTATTAACTATTCATAGGGGCCAATATACTGTAGACCATAGCAAGATAATTCTGAAAAAAATATATGGAAAATCTTTCTTTGACAGTCATGTATTTGACCAGTTAGCTTAACCCTAAACACCACTCTCCACAGCTCACAAAGATAAAATGAAGAGATGAGGGAGTTTTAGTGAAAAATACATGTGAACCATACTTACTTATGCTTTTGATTATATTGTTACTAGTAGTATGCATTCTATTGCAAAAGTATTTGTTCTTTTTAAGTCATAAGTTGTTGCAAATATATAAGAAATGAATGCAGAGGCCATAGATTTCACTGTCTTCATCGTGTAAGCTCATTATTTCTCCTCAAGCATCAGCCATTTAAGGTGCACAGATTCTTAATACAATGTACAGAATATTAGAAATATTAGCTTTTAAGGGTGTTTATGAGGGCAGAATCGTTGAGTAAAAAAGTTTAATGCAATGAAAATTATCACAATGCCGATCAATGAATATTAATAAGCTTAGTAATGACTGCATAAAATGCATCTATGCTGCTTGGAATGGAATAATTTTGAAGAGAATATTAATGAAAAGTATAGTGGGTACTATTGTCAGACTTCCTATTGAATTGACTGTATAATTGTATATTTATATATTTTGAGATTTGACCTCTGCTGAAAATGGTAGCTTCATACCATGTTATTTGGCGTTGGTAAAAGACGATTATTAATGTAATTCATGTCATGTAATGTGAAAGAATACATTTGTGTTTTCCACTGCTAGACACATTGAAATAATATTTGTTTACATGGAAATGTTACTTTACAATTGAATTAATACATATTGATTTATTCTATTTAGATGATATTGTATGACAGAGATGTTCATAGACGCTGGCTTGGGATTTTGTCGGTAGTAGTAATACATCCCTCGACTGCAGTTGTACTACGGCATTACAGACACCCTTCCCATATAGGTTCAGCACCACTGAGAGCCTTTTTAGAAACATTGCAACCAGGTAGAATAATCCTGATTGCTGGATATGTGAGTAGCTTATGTTTTTCTTCAGGCGATTATTTGTTTTCCAAAGAATTGACTAGTTACATAAAGTTAGAATATTCTATCATTATTGTCGCGATTGGTGGCAAGTAGTATTCTTACTTCTTGCTCTATCTTGACAAAATCAACAGGGAAATGGTATATTATTATTTTTTTTAATAATATGCTAACCATGGAATACCAATAATTCAGCTTTTGTGGACACTGAATCGCTGGATCAGCATATTAGTGCATTTTGAATCCTGAGCTTGAAACAGACATTTCCATCTTTTACTCCATATATTTATTAGTGTGGTTACCTATTATGTTGAGTGGAAAGAGGCTACCAAAATAACATGTACCACCATCTACTTTTTTATTAATAATAGTTTCTGGTGTTGAGATACCAACCAAGCAACATTGGCTTAAACTTATTACAGTATTTCTTTTTATGCTAGCAAGGTGCTGACCTCTTCAGTTGCAAGAGAACAATGGAAATACTTTATATATATATATATATATATATATATATATATATATATATATATATATATATATATATATATATATATATATATATATATATATATATATATATATATATATATATATATATATATATATATATATATATATATATATATATATATATATATATATATATATATATATATATATATATATATATATATATATATATATATATATATATATATATATATATATATATATATATATATATATATATATATATATATATATATATATATATATATATATATATATATATATATATATATATATATATATATATATATATATATATATATATATATATATATATATATATATATATATATCTTCTTCTTCGTCTACATCTTTTCCCACTTTTATGTGGGGCGATGTTTCTGGCCAGTGTTCTCCATATGTTCCTGTCCCATACCTCATCACCCAACAAACCTTTAGACCTCAGGTCGTCATTGATGCAATCCATCCACCTACGCTTTGGTCTCCCCCTCCCTCTCCTACCCTGTATATCCATTTCCATCATACTGTTCATCCGTCCTAACGACATGACCATACCATCTTAGTCTACTTCCTTGTATCTTATCTGATATTTCTCTAACTTTTGAGGTACAGTACCTCTAATTACCTCGTTTCTGATCTTATCACTTCTTGTCACCCCACACATCCATCTCAACATCCTCATCTCTGCCACATCCAGTTTTTTCTCTTGTGTCTTCTTTATTGCCCATGTCTCTGCTCCATACATCATCGCAGGTCTCACAACTGTCTTATGCACTTTACCCCTCAACTTAATCCCTATTCTCCTGTCGCACAGCACCCCAGACACTTTCTTCCAGTTCTTCCATCCCGCTTGTATTCTGTGGGTTATTTCTGACTCTAGGTCACCATCCTCTGCTACTGTTGATCCCAAATACTTGAACTTTTCAACTCTTTTCAACTCCTCCCCCTGCGAATTTACCTTCCCATCCTCATCATCTCTCAACCTCAAGTACTCTGTCTTCTTCCTGCTGATTTTCAGTCCTCTATCCTCCATCACTCTTCTCCACTCCTCAAGCTTCTCCTCCACTACCTCTCGTCTGTTACTACACAGTACAATGTTATCTGCAAAGAGCATACACCATGTTGACTGATCTCTAATACCCTGGGTTACTACATCCAAGACCAGATCAAATAGATATGGACTCAAAGCAGAACCTTGATGCAGACCAACATTTACTGAGAGACTTTTCGTCAAGCCCACCCTCTCATACATATCTTGGATGATTCTTACATATTTCTCGGGGACTCCCTTTTCTCTAATGCACCTCCACACCTCTTGACGTGGTACTCGATCATATGCCTTTTTCAGGTCAGTAAATGCCATATGCAGTCCTTTCTGTCTCTCCTGATGCTTTTCCATCATTTGTCTCAAGGCAAATATGGCATCCACTGTCCCTCTTCCAGGCATGAAGCCAAACTGTTCATCCCCAATTGTCGTTACCTCTCTTAGTCTCCTCTCTATGGTCTTCTCCCATATCTTCATAGTATGACTTAACAACTTTATACCTCTATAGTTTCCACACTTCTGAATGTCTCCCTTCCTTTTATAGATTGGGATGATTAGGCTTCCTCTCCACTCCTCTGGCATCTTTTCCTGACTAAAGATCTTTTTCATTACGTCCCACAAGATATCTATGCCTTCCTCTCCAAGACTCTTCCATACCTCCACTGGTATCTTATCAGGTCCTGCTGCCTATCCATTTTTCATTTTCCTTATTGCCCGCTCTACCTCTCTTCTAGCCACTGTTGTTGTAACTGCTTCATTTGGAAGTCCATCTTCAAATACTGCTCTTGGGTTCTCTTCATTTAGTAATCCGTCAAAATATGTTTCCCATCTGCTTTTTATTTCATCTTCTTCTGCTAGAACTACTCCATAGTTATCCTTAATTTGTCTTACTTGGGTCAAGTCCTTGGTTGCAGCATTTCGGGCCTTGGCAATTCGCAATATTTTCTTCTCTCTTTCTGGTGTGTCCAGCTCTTCATAGACTTCAGTTTGCTACTGCTCTCCTTGCCTTCTTCTTTGCCTGTTTGTACTCTTCTTTATCCTGCTCCAGCCCTGATAAATTTGCCTTTTTCTTAGCTTCTTTCTTGTTCTTCGCCCATTCTTGCACTTCCTCATTCCACCACCATGACTCGTTATCATTTGGGGGTTTCCTTCGTGATGACTTTCTAAGTACCTCCTCACCAATCCTCAGAATTACCTTACTATTTTCTGTCCACCATTCTTATACATCCTCATGCAACCTTATCGCTTCCAACGCTCTTCTCCTTAAACATAGCTCTCAGCTCTGCATCTTTCAATCTCCATCACTTTATCTTTGGGTCATTCTTACTTTTCCTACATTTCCTGAGCCTGCAATCAGTTACTACTATCCTATGTTGCACTGCTATACTCTCCCCATTTATTACTTTACAGTTGCTAATCTCCTTCACATGGTCTCTCCTACACAACAATAAATCTATCTGGCTCTCCCTCCCACCACTACTGTATGTAATCAATCTGTTTTCCTTTTTCTCAAAGAATGTGTTGACCAATGCCAGATCAAATGCCACTGAAAAATCAATCACACTCTCTCTCCTTCCATATCTCTCGCCCACCCCCCATGAACTCTACCTATCCCAGCCCTCCCAATTCCCAAGTGGCCATTTAGATCTCCTCCCAAAGTTACCCTCTCCCTTATAGGAATTGTTCTAAGCTCCTGGTCCATCTCCTCCCAAAATACATCCTTTTCCTCCGCTGTACAACCAGTTTGTGGGGCATAGGCACATACCACATTGACTACCGTTTCTCCCAGTCCCAGCTTTAAACTCATAATTCTGTCACTCTTTCTATTCACACCAAGTAAGCTTTCCTTCAGTCTTTGGATAGTATTATTCCTACACCATTCATATATATATATATATATATATATATATATATATATATATATATATATATATATATATATATATATATATATATATATATATATATATATATATATATATATATATATATTGTTGAAAACAAGAAAAGTACATTTTCTACATGATAGATATGTGTTGCCTGATTTTATTAAAGTTCTTATTTAATCCCCAGTATGAAATGAAAACATCATGGCTTTGAAATCTTGTTTATCATAGTATTTAATTATTCACCAGTATCATTCATCTGGTGACATAGTGGTTCGTTTTCTGACTGGTAGAGTCAGTATTTGTTTCGTTTTCAGAGTGCTCTAGTAAATGATGCTCTTTGGTAAAAGTTGTTTCAATGGTCACTGACTTCTAGGTCTTGCGATGGGTTGTATTCTTGAACTCTAATAATATGCCTCTCAGTCTGATCATTAGGTATATTAACATAGGGAAGTTTTGTGTTGTCACCGTGGCTCATGCGGTAGCGTCCGCGACTCTGAGGCGTCAGGTTGAGGGTTCGCGCCCCGTCACCGTCTGAGGTTAGCAAGGGCATGCACTCAGGGTAACGATTACATCTGCCAAACTAAGTCCTTCGCAAGAAGGCAACCGTCCTAGCCCTTGGTAAATAAGGGAGTCCGTGACGTAAAACTGGAACAACATAAGGAAGTTTTGTAAAGGGGATACCCACTAATAGGTTTTTAATATCTAGCCGTCGTATGTAACAAAGTATTGAACGTGCACTTACTATACTTGAAATATATTTAAAGAATCACCGAGTTACTTTATACTAACAATAAATCTCTTAATTTTTCACCAATTGTCAGGTTCGGTACATGCCTGAAGACTTGAAGACATATTTAACTCATATAGGCATGAAAGTGTCTGACATTCACCTTCCAGCTATTGTGAAGAATATTACCTTTCCTCCCATGTTGATGATTACATGGGCTGGAAAATGGGGAGGGAAAAGTATTGGAGGTGTTAGTCGAGTATGGAGACCATCTGTCAAGCAAGGTCTTTTTCAAGAGATTCATGTCCTTAAGATTGAAGGTAAGTTAAGAACTCATTATAAACTCATGAATATGATTTGTTTATCTAAATAACATATAAATTGAAAAGCTTCACTAGGTAACTTGCCTTTTCTCTTCAAGTGTAGGTGTTGTATTAGTGAAGCAGCAGCTTGGTCATCAGTGTCCTGTTCTTTATATGTATGATCAATTATATTTTTTTTTCCAGAAATATGGTGTAAAAATGTACTTTCAGCCAAAGACTCTCCGACACCACAATTGGAGGCTCAAAAGAATCTGTGTGAGAAATACGATGGATATGGAGCATTCTGTTCCTGTCCACTTCTTCCCTTGGCAAATAAAGAGGTAATATTATCATAAGCCTGTATCAATTCTGTTTCACTTAAATTATATTGTAAAGGAAGAGATGACATATTGGTATGAGCTGGTGAAAATTTTTGCTTACCTACTGCAAGTCACATGTATTAAAGAAATGTGTAAATGTCTAATTGTGCTTATGAAAAAGATCCCTATGCTTGTAACTTCTTGTCTAACTCCCCGTCTCCTGATCGGTTCCATTTTTGTACTCAGTGGTACTTATCATACTTGTCCTTAAAACTATGGATTGAGTGAGCATAAACTACCTCCTCGCTAAGCCACTTCCAATCATCAGCTACTCTTACACTAAAAAAGTACTTCCTTACATCCTGCAAAGGAGTTTTCTTACAAAGCTTTAATCTATGACCTCTAGTTCTAGAGCCAGTCATGTCAAAATATCGAACCCTATCCACTCTGAGCTAACCATGAAGGAATTTAAAAACCGTCGCCATATCCCCCCTTATTCTTCTAGCTTCGAGTGATAGTAAGTTTATTTCCTTCAACTTCTCCTCATAAACGAGACTGCGTATTCTGGCAACAGTTTCGTGGCATGTCTTTGAACATATTGCAGCTTAATTATGTGCTTTATCAAGTGTGGATTCCAAAAGGGGGCTGCATATTCAAATTTGGCCTCACATCGGTATCATTTCTTGTACATGTGTCTGAAGGCTCCCCTTACATTTGCTAAGAAAGCATATGCCATTTATATGCATTTCTGGAGACAAATCTGATAATATGTTTACTCCTAGATATCTCTCATTCCCTGTCTCTTGAAGTTCCGCGCCTGATATTGAGTATCCAAGCTTGGGTCCTCTCGCACTTGTACCCTTTCTCATTACCTCACATTTTGAAGTACTGAATTTCATTAGCTACTTTTCTGACCACTCTTGCAGACTACTTAGGTCTTCCTAAAGTTCTCTACCATTGTTCTCATTTCTTACTTGCTTCACAATCTTTGCATCATCTGTAAACATACTCAAGAATTAAATTAGACTATGTCATGTACTTATACAAGGAACAAAAGTGGCCCTAAAGATGAACCCTGTGGAAGCCCACTGCTAAGCCTACTCCATTCAGACACTGAGTGTCTTACTCTAGCCTTCTCTTCCCTTCCTTTTAAGTAAGTCTTTATCCATTCCAAGACATTTCCACGTATGCTCACCATTACTTGCAGCTTCTTAATAAGTCTCCCGTGTGAGCCCATATCAAATGCCTTCTGGAAGTCTAGGAATATGCAATCTGCCCAAACTTCTCTTTCTTGTAAGATCCTGCTTACCTCATCATATTATTCGAATAAGTCTCTGTAACTGCTCACACTCAAAACTAATGATATATTGACTATGTTTGAATGCAATGAACTTCAATAAAGTGTAGAGCACTAAGCGTTATTAATATGTAGATTTCGCTCTTCTTTAACAGCTGAAAGAATCTAAGGGGCTTGTCATGACCAATACTGTTGTTGTTATAATGGCTAGCAGACCAACGTCACTGCACAGGTAATACAAGGACAGTGCTGTCTCAGACATTACATAAATTGATTAAACAATAATCCATGCCTTTGCAGCTTTGCTAGTTTGTTATCTGTGATCATAAGCCACTGCAATCCTTTTCTCTGACATAAACTAAATAAATTGTAGTAAATTTCATACTTTTTGCTTTCTCTTGCCAATCTTAACATATTTTGATTTGGGGATTGATATAAAACTAAAGAGCTGAGAGAAATTTTAACAAGTAACAAGAATCAAGTTGAGAAAAATGTGATGCATATTCAGCACATACATAAAGGCTATATTATATTAAATTTCTCTCGGTAATCATATTTTTTATTATTGACAGGTTGTTAGTTAGCCTGACTGAAAGCAGTGTCATTGCAAAAGAGAATATTTTGGTGTTTACCAATCAACCGTCTGCACCTGAGCTAACATTGGTAAGTATAGTATTAGGTCCCTTGCCATTACTTTCATTAAATAGTTTACTTTAGTATTACCATGCTTATACTCCATATCTTATTAACGGCTTATAATTACTTTTTCTAGGTATGTCAGAGTCATGGAATCTACACTGAATGGACTGGAAGAGCATCAGACTGTGAGGGATTACATAATAGTAGACTCTATGAGGCAGGTCTAATGGCATCTCTCATACTTAGACCAAAGGGAATGTTCTTTCTTGTTCTTGAAGATGACATGGAAATTGAACCAGACATCTTTGCGTAAGGAAAACTGGGAATTTTTCTGCATCCTTTAATAAATCATATCTTGAGATGGAGGTAACTTTTGCAGTGTTGCCACAAAGTCTATGCCATACACATACTCACACAAATAGGAGGAACTGTCTAAATGTCTTGAACTGAATAAAAACTTACTTAGAGGGAACGAAGCAAAAGGTTAGAGTAAGACACTCAGTGTCTGATTTTAAAAAGGTTATTTGTGGGATTCAACAAGGTTCGGCTTTATGGTCACTTTTGTTCCTTGTATATGTAAAAAAAAAACTACAAGAGTCTTTAAATTCAGTTTTAAATATGTTTGCAGATGATGCAAAGATTGTGTAAAGTAATAGATGGGAGCAATGGTAGAGAATTTCAAGAAAACCTAAATACTCTGTGTGAGTGGTCAGAAAAATAGCTAATGAAATTCAATATATCAAATTGTCCATTGATGAGAATGGGCACAAGTGCATGAAGGCCCAAGTTTGTATATTCAATAGCAGATGCAGAACTTCAAAAGACAGAGACGGAGAGCAATATAGGAGTAAACATATTAGCAGATTTGACTCTGGAAATGCATATAAATGACATAGTAAGAGCTTCACATGCTTTCTTAGCAAATGAGAGGGTAGCATTCAGACACATAGACAAGGAAATGTTCAGATAGATTTATGTAAATTATGTGATGCCAAAGGTTGTATTACTTGAAGAAGCATTTAAATAAGCTGGAAAAAGTACGAAGACACGCTACAAAGCTAGTGCCACAAGTACAAATTCTCAGTCATGAGGAGAGGTTGAGAGCATTAGACTTATCATCATTCAAAGCTAGAAAAATGAGGGGGGACATGGTGATGGTTTTTAACTTCCTTCATGGTTTGACAGAGTGGATAGGGTTCGATATTTTGATATGGCTGGCTCTAGAACTAAAGGTCATAATTTAAAGCTTCTTAAAAAACACTTCCTTGCAGGAGGTAAGGAAGAACTTTTTTTTAGTGAAGAAATACTTGATGGCTGGAATTTACTAAGTGAGGAGGTAGTTAATGCTAATTCAATTCATAGTTTTAAGGACAAATAGGATTAGTATCATTGAGATGAAATGTGGAACCAACCAGGAGAAAGGAAGTTACGTGCATAGAGCTCTTTTCCATAACCACAGTTAGGTAATTACACGCACTTCTCTCCTCTGAGAGAGTTGAGATTGCAACTTGGAATGTCCAGATAAAAGAAAACATCGAACAATTCAGAGGAGATTTTCAAGTTCTGATTACGGAACGTAATAGCATTACAAGGTCTTTTGCAGATGTAGTGAAAAATATTGTGGCAGTAAAAGAGGCAGTGACGGAGGTGGTACTGGAAAATGTAAATACAGTTGACTACAAAGCAACAGTAGAGACCTAAATAGTCTTCTTGAGTGGTCAGAAAAGTGGCTATTGAAAGTCAATTCCTCAAAATGTAAGGTAATGAGAATGGGTACTAGTGCGAGAAGGTCCAAGCTTGGATTCCCAATAGCAGGAGCAGAACTTCAAGAGACAGAGAATGAGAGAGATCTAGGCATAAACATTGTAGATTTGTCTCTGGAAATGCATATAAATGGCATAGTAAGGACAGTATATGCTTTCTTAGCAAAGGTAAGGGTAGCTTTCAGACACAATGACAGGGAACTGTTCAGAAATATTTATGTAACTTATGTGAGGCCAAAGCTTGAATATGCAGCCCCCTTTTGAAATCCACACTTGGAAAAGCATATTAATAAGTAGGAAAAAGTTCAAAGACTTGCAACAAAACTGGTATCAGAAATACGCTATCTCAGTTATGAGAAGAGGCTGAGGGAATTAGACTTACTATCTCTCAAAGCGATTAGAATGAGGGGGATATGGTGACTGTTTTCAAATTTCTTCATGGTTTTGACAGAATGGATTGGGATCGAATTTATGAAATGGCTGTCTGTAGAACTAGAGGTCATAGTGTGGAGCTTCGTAAGAAAACTTAGCCGGATGTAAGGAAGTACTTTTTTAGTGTAAGAATGATTGATGATTGGAATTTGCTAAACGAAGAGGTAATTAATGCTAACTCAGTTCATAGTATCAAGGACAAATATGATGTAGCATCGAGTATTGAAATGGAATCGTCCTGGAGATGGGGAGTTATGAGCATTGGGCTCTTTCACGTAAGGACAAGTAGATAATTACAAGTATATATACATGGCCCCATTCCCCCTTATAGAGTTGACCGAGCAAAGTAACATGCATATACCACGATCCACACATACCTCAACTTCTCCTCTTAGCTCCTCAGGGATAAACGGTTACATTTTCCCCCTCTCCACCCTACTTGGTTTGCCCACAAGGTAGGTGGATAAGGACATTATGCAATGAGCACGAGAGCCGCAGCTGGTTTACCCCCACCGTTTCATCACAAGGCAACTTCCCTGACACCCGTCCATCACAGTTCACTGATCTAGAAGGTGCAAGAAATCCATTTAGGAAATTACACTTTACAGTAAATACAGTTCCTCATTCTCTCAGATTTTGTATGCAATTTTTTTTTTTTTTTTAAGATATGGGGTACTTACAATGATAAATTGTGTTAAATAACGGGGAAAGTCTCCTGATACTGTTAGTATTTATAGTTTAGCATTACTGCATCTTTTAACTTACTGCATCATTTGACTTAGGTTATTTGTGGAACTGAAGAAAGCATTTATTGCATCATTTTGCTTAGAAATGTGCTGATTTTTTATTTATTATTTCTTTACAATGATTAGTTCTGTAGTCTAATTAGTAATATTTATAAAACCAGACGCTCTGGCAGCACCCTAATGTAAGTGTAAACACATTACTGAGATATAGTTTCTTGTTTATACTTTTCTTATGGTATTTGCTATTCCTTAATGAAGATAAACTTTTATTTACTAATCACACTGCCATTGACTGATTCATTAAAAGAGAGCACTAGTGCATACATTTTATTTGGGCTAAAGTGTTTGGTGTTTGAAGTCCGTATATCCAGGTTACTAGTTATTAGATACTGGTTAATCATTATCTCTTACCTGTAACAGAGATAATTAATATATTTATATACCATCCGACGTCGTCGAATATGTCCTTTATCTCCTTAGAGTTTCCTAAATAATGAAAACAAAGGAATTACTAGTATGGGTATGAATAACAGCCTAAATCCATTTTTGGTTTGGATGCATTTTTGCTACATCTTTTATACAATATAGCTACCCGCAAGAGACTGTTCAAGTTCAGTGCAACAAGAAAACTATGGGTAATTGCATAAACAAATCGCACACTTATTAACTAAAATATATAATAAGTCTAATAATATCACTATAAGTACAAAAATAAAAATATATTTATATGACAAAAGTAAAAATTTATTTTTTACATCTTTAACTTATTCTAAATCATATAACAATAGAGCATTTTCTGTGATGTCATACAAAGATAACGAACTCTTCCTTTCCCTTAAAAAAGGTATAGCAGTAACATAGTAATAGCATACATTATACTTAAAACTAAAGATCAAGTCTATTAGGAGGTATACCTCTGTTTTTCTGGGAGGTTGTAACCTCTCTGGGTTATTTACATATACTGTATCATGTGCATCGCTTGTTATTCTCGCTCCTCCTTTCTCCCCTGTTCAAGTCCTGATCATAGTTTGCAAAGGATGGCCTTAACTGGTCAATGTGACGTTTAGTTCTATTAGCATTAATTGTGACATTGTAGTGCATGCCACCAAGGTTTGCTTTTATGGTACTAGGTATCCACTTTTCAGGTGTCTTATATGAATGTACCATGACAGGAACTGCATGAACATAATGAGGTACTTTATAATACTTCTCAAATTGTTTTCATTCTCGATTATTTTGTTGAGCTTGGAATTCAGGTAGCAGCAAGTCAAAATTATTTCTTATTCTTCTACGCATTAGTAATTGTGAAGGAGTTTGACCAGTGACGCCATGTTCAGTGGTTCCATAACATAAAAGGAATTTACTTATGTGACAAATGATGTTAGAAGGCTTAGCTTGTCTACATTTCATATTATGTTTAAACGTTTGTACAAACCGTTCTGCCTCACCATTTTTATTAGGGGGATATAGTGCTGACCTTTTATAAGTGATTATATTAGTCTTTAAATTCTTGAAATTCATCAGAACCAAATTTAGGGCCATTGTCTGTCACGATTCTTTCAGGAAGACTGTATGTAGCAAATATTGGCAGCAGTGCTTTTATTGTAGCAAGTGAAGATATACACTGCATTGGCACTACTTCTGGCCATTTACTAAAAGCATCTACTATACTTAAGAATGATTTATCCTAAAATGGTCCTGCAAAATCTATGTGCAATCTTTGACATGCATGTCTTAAACATTACTATGGGTGCATACGAAACAGTTTTGGATAACTCTAAAATGCAGCATATGTGCTACATTGCTTTACATTGGCCTCACTTTGAGTATGAATATTCGGTCATTATACAAACGTCCTGGCTATAGCATTTGACCTAACTCTACCTTGATTGTCTGCATCCAATTCTTTTAGGAAAGGTTCCCTTAGAGCTCTTGGGAGAACTACTCTCGCTCCCATAAATATGAATGCATTTTCTATAGCTAGTTCTGACCATACCTTTAGGAAAGGTTTATAGTCTTCTTCGCCCAAGACTACTTCACAACCAGTGACTAACCCCTGCATGATGCGTGAAAGTACAGGATCTCGTTTTGTGGCTTGTGCTATGGTCTTGGATGTAATAGATAAACTGTAACTCTCTACAAAATATAGTCCTTCATCATGATTGTCCAGTGCCTTGTTCACTGGCAGACAAGATAAAGCATTTGCATTACCTATTTTGGTTGTGGATCGATACTTTAGGTCGTATGACCTAGAGTATAAGCAGCTAAAATAATTGCCCTCCTTTGCAACCTGGATGCTACTAGGGGAGGTAATTCTTCCCTTGGTCCCAAAATGGCCAGTAGGAGTTGATGATTGGTAACCAAAGTAAATTTTGGTTTCCCATACAGATATAGGTGAAATTTAATTATCCCATGTACTAGTGCTAAAGCTTCCTTCTGTATTTGTGAGTAGTTTTGTTCAGCTTTACTGAGAGATCGTGAAGCAAATGCAATAGGTCGTTCCGCCATGTCTGTCATGACATTTGCTAATACTGCACCTGTTTCACATGACGAAGCATTGCAGATAAATTTTACTGGTAAATCATACCTATAATGAGTAAGGTCCCTAGGAGAAATTATTTCCTCCTTATTTGATGAATCGCCTCCTCACATTCAGAAGTCCAATCTCATATAAAGTCCTTCTTAAGAATGTTATATAGTGGATAAGATACTGTAACTAAGTTATGAATGAAGCGTTCATAAAATGTTACAAGTCCCATGAATGACTTAAGTTCATCTACATTTTCAGATACTTAGCATTTTTTTCTTTGTTGCTATCTTCCCAGAGGTCGTTTGAATACCACTTTTATCCACTTTAAAGCCAAAAGGCTATATTGTTGTTTTTTTTTATGATTATGACTCCAGGATAGGTCAATAAAAAAAATAAATCTGCCCTCACCGGTCCTGGGCACGAAGAAAACATAAAGTAAAGAGAAACAGAGATGGAGAGTGTTTTGATTTGTCGTATGTGAGGGAATTATAAGTGGCGCAGCAAATATCCAAGAATATTCGATGTTGATGTAGGCATAGAAAAAGAATTGTAACCGAAGGAAGACTTAACATCGAACTGTCCTGGAGAGTCCTATTTAAGTCCAAATGACCCTTCAGCTGTAGTATCACAATGGGCGGCTACTGATGGTACTACAAATTCTCATTTGTCTCTTTGTATTCTAAGACCATTGTTATGCATAATTTGCAATACTACTTTCACCTATCTAGGTGTTTGGCTTCATCATTACCAGCTATTAAGATGCCATCAACAAAACAGAGAATCCCCTGTAAACAAGTACATATTTTGTCGATGGTTTGTTGTCATAGAGCAGGACTGCTGGCTACTCCATATGGAAGTCTTTTAAGACGGTATAGACCCATATGTGTGCTCAAAGTACACATTTCCTATAACATTTCATCCATCTCTAACTGCTGGAAAGCATTCTTTAGGTTTTTTTTTAATTCTTTGCAAGTTCCTAAATCTGCAAACATTTCATCATGTTTTGGAAGAAGGTGCTGTGGAATTTGCAGTTGCGAATTTATTGTTACTTTATAATCATCACAAAATCTGATGCTCCTATCACTCTTCACTACAGGTACCATGGGCGTTCCCCAATCTGAATATTTTACATTTTCTAAGGACTATTTGTTGACCAACTTTTCAATTTATTGTTCTACTGAGGGCTTCATAGCAATCGGAATTTGCCAAGGGGGACAAAATTTTGGAATAGCATCAGGCTTTAGGTGTAGTAAACCTGTTACACCCTTCATTGTGCCAAGGCTTCTCCACATACATATTTATACTCTTCTAATAGGCTTCCTAGACCATATTTTGTCCCAGCCATGTTTAGCCCGAACAGATTCAGGCACTGGCCCTTTACTACATCTATCGGTAAGTTTCTGTACTTTTTGTTGTTGTGAGAGACATCAATCTCTGCAGCACCTTTTAGAGGTATTTTCTGTATGTTGTAATCAACCAAAATTTTACCATACGGTTTTAGTTTCAGACCTTTGTTAAGTTTTGGGAATTTCTTCTGATACAATAGTAGCGTCTGCACCAGAGTCCAATTGGAAACGGAAAACTTTACCGTTAATGGTTTCCTCTACCATTATTACCTGTTGGATACTTTTAGCAGAACTTACTTTAAAAGCAAAATCACGCTATTGTGCTATAATCATCCTGTTGCTTGTTACCATGTGCAGAATCTTGCTTAGATGATTCTGAAGTACTTTTCCACATAAACTCCTTTAAAGTTATATAGTTACGATTTCCACATGAATATATCTTTTCTTTTGCCGGACAAATATCTTGGTTCAATAGTGTATGTTTGGTTCTATTACACCTGGTACATTTCCTAACCTTATGTTTGATATTTGGTGTCTTAGGTTTTTCTACCTTAACAAGAATAAGTTTGTATTTTTTTTCTTTGGTGTGGTTTGCCTGAACCAAGATGACTAACCCATTTATACTTGTGCCACCTTCAAGTGCATTTACCTGCATGTCAGATACTTTCATAAAACTAGCAACATCCAGATGTTTATCTTAAGTTAAATAATTCTAGTGGAGTAATATTCTCCTACTTACTTAGGAATAACCCCCATCAATCACTTGATCTAAAAGAGCATCCTCCAGGATGCTGAAGTTGCATTTTAATGCTACTTTGCTAAGCCTGATATAATAATCATCTGTGCTCTCTTCCTGTACAGTCCCCTCAAATAATGTACGCTCATACCTAATGTATTCAAGATTTTGACAGCATCATCATATGTATTAAAGTTTTTATCAGCTTTCGGATTTCTGGCCCCACTACATTCAACAAAAGGGCTTTCCTTCAAACGTCTTTAGAAATGGTTGCAGCCTGAAGATTTATCTCAAAGCTTCCACGCAATCCTTCTATCCGATTGCCACTGTGGACGGATTTTCTGAGCTGAAAAAAGGTTTAGGTTGGCTTTTATCAAAGGGCATGACGACTTGGGTACGACTTGGTAATGGTAGATCGTCAGTAAGCTCTCTCTCTCTCTCTCTCTCTCTCTCTCTCTCTCTCTCTCTCTCTCTCTCTCTCTCTCTCTCTCTCTCTCTCTCTCTCTCTCTCTCTCTCTCTCTCTCTCTCTCTCTCTCTCTCGGGGTCCCCTTACTTCTTTGTAGGTAAGAATTTTGAGTCCTTGTCTCTATTGTATAGTTTTTGATGTCTGTATATTCAATTTACAAGTTATTGTTTACTGGTTATCTTTTACCTGTAACAGAGATAAGTAATATATTTATATACTATCCCACGTCACTGCATATGTCCTTTAGCTCCTTAGTGTTTTCCTAAATAATTTAGCCTAGGAGTTACTATTACAGGTATGAATATGAGCATAAATTCAGTTTTGGTTTGGATAAATCTTTACTACATCTTTTATACAATATGGCTTCCTGCAAGAGAAAGTTTAAGTAAGTTTTACCTAATTGTGCTCACGGGAAAGATCCCTATGCTCGTAACTCCCCGTCTCCTGGTCGGCTCCATTTTTGTATTCAATGATAATTATCAAATATGTCCTTAAAATTATGAATCGATTTAGCATGAACTACCTCCTTGCTTAGTGAATTCCAATCATCAACTACTCTTACACTAAAAAAAAATACTTACTTACACCCTGCAAAGAAGTGTTCTTACAAAGCTTCAAGCTGTGACCTTTATTTCTAGAGCCAGCCATATCAAAATATTGATCCTTATTCACTCTGTCATAACCATGAAGGGATTTAAAACCATCACCATATCTCCTCTCATTCTTCTAGCTTCGAAAGATGGTTAGTCTTATTCCATCAGCCTTTCCTCATAACTGAATTTGCATATTTTTAGCACCAGTATCGTGGCATATCTTTAAACTCTTTCCAGTTTATTTTTGTGCTTTTTCATGTGTGGATTCTTAAAAGGGGCTGCATATGCAAGTTGTGGCCTCACATAAGTTTCAAAAATATTTATGAACATATCCTTCTTCATGTGTCTGAAGGCTACCCTTAAGTTTACTAAGAAAGCATATTCTACCCTTATTATGCCATTTGGATGCATTTCTAGAAACAAATCTGCCCGTATGTTTACTCCTAGATCTCTCTCATTCTCTGTCTTTTGAATTTCTGCTCCTGCTATTGAGTACCCATTCTCATTACATTGCATTTTGAAGTATTGAATTTCAATAGCCACTTTTCCGACCACTCATGCAGAATATTTAGGTCTTCCTGAAGTTCTCTACCATTGTTTTCGTCTCTTACTTTCTTCACAGTCATTTCATCATCTGCAAACATATTTAAGAATGAATTTACAGACTCTGGTAGGTCATTTACATATACAAGGAACAAAAGGTGACCCTAAAACTGAACTCTGAAACTCAACTATTAAGCCTACTCCCATCAGACACTGAGTGTTTTACTCTAACCCTCTGTTCCCTTCCTTCTAAGTTTTTATCCATTCCAAGATATTTCCAGCTATTCTAACTATTATTTGCAGAAATGAGAATTATGGATAATTATATAAAGAAACACTGTGCCACATTACTATATTAGCTAAGTATAAAATAAGTCTCATAATATAAGTACAGAAATAAAAATATATTTATCCTTGATATTACAAATTAAAAACTATTCATTTACATCTTAAAACTTATTTAAATCATATGACAGTAGAGTATTTCTGTGATGTCATACAAGCAGATTGTCTCCAGAAATACATATAAATGGCATAGTAAGGGCAGCATATGCATTCTTATCAAATGTAATGGTAGCCTTCAGGCATATGGACAAGGAAATGTTCAGAAATATTTATGTAACCTATGTGAGGCCAAAACTCGAATATGCAGCCCCATTTTGGAATCCACACTTGAAAAAGCACATAGCTAAGCTTGAAAAAGTTCAAAGACATGCCACGAAACTGGTGCCAGAAATACGCAATCTCAGTTATGATGAGAGACTGAGGGAATTAGACTTACCATCACTCGAAGCTAGAAGATTGAGGGGGGATATGGTGACAGTCTTTAAATTCCTTCATGGTTATGATAGAGTGGATAGGGATCGATATTTTGATATGGCTGGCTCTAGAACTAGAGGTCATAGTTTGAAGCTTGGTAAGAAAACTTCCTTGCAGGATGTAAGGAAATACTTTTTCAGTGTAAGAGTAGTTGATAATTGGAATTGGCTAAGCGAGGAGATAGTTAATGCTATCTCAATCCATAGTTTTAAGGACAGGTATGATAAGTATCACTGAGTATAAAATGGAACCGATGAGGAGACGGGAAGATACGAGCTTTGGGCTCTTTCCCGTAAACACAATTAGGTAAGTACAATTAGGTAAGTACATACATAACTTAAAATAATTTTTTGCAAGATTATTTGAAAACATCATATCCTAGAGTAGCAGCTTTAACTGAACTCTACCACATATGCTATCCTTTTATAACCCAGGTAAAGGTATGGAGGGTGTGGATGGAAATAACCTATATAAAAAATACTCACACATAAAGTTTGTCCTCACCTCTCAGATCCGCAGACAACTCGTCAATAGTGAAAGGCCTAGGCTAGACAACCTCAGACATCAATAAACATTATGCCGAAACTTTTCGGTATTCTAATAGACCAGCCTACACCACAGCCAATATCTATCTTTCCCAGTCCTAAAAATACCCAACCTCTCCCCTAACATGGGAAACACAAAGTTACAAACACTTCCTAATTATAAACCCATATTCTAAAATACTAAAATAAATAGAAAACGAAATCAGGACGACATATCCTAACACCGGCACTGGCTCCTCCAGACCTCAACACAACAACAACCATAACAGTGATGATCACAATGCTCACCCCTCTCTCCCAAAACTTCGATTTTATTCACATCACGAAAAAGCAATCCACCTCCCACCTCTCGCCCTGCCTACGCACTTCCCCCTGAATTTGAATTCAACAACAAAGCCGAGTGGGAGGACATCTTGTCCAATATCTATCTTTCCCAGTCCTAATAATACCCAACCTCTCCCCTAACATGGGAAACAGAAAGCTACAACCACTTCCTAATTATAAACAAGCAAATAAACCCATGTTCTAAAATACCAAAATAAATAGAAAACGAAATCAGGACGACATATCCTAACACCGGCACTGGCTCCTCCAGACCTCAACACAACAACAACAACAACAACCATAACACTGACAATCACGATGCTCACCCCTCTCTCCCAAAACTTCGACTTTATTCACATCACGAAAAAGCAATTTACCTCCCACTTCTCGCCCTGCCTACGCACTTTCGCCTGAATTTGAATTCAACGACAAAGCCGAGTGGGAGGACGCTATTACAAATGAAAAACTATTCATTACATCTTATAACTTATCTTAAATCATATGACAGTAGAGTATTTTCTGTGATGTCATACACATACATAACTTAAAATAATTTTTTGCAAGATTATTTGAAAACATCATATCCTAGAGTAGCAGATTTAACTGAACTCTACCACATATGCTATCCTTTTATAACCCAGGTAAAGGTATGGAAGGTGTGGACGGAAATAGCCTATATAAAAAATACCTCACACATAAAGTTTGTCCACACCTCCCAGATCCACAGACGACTCGTCAATACTGAAAGGCCTAGGCTAGACAACCTCAGACATCAATAAACATCATGCCGAAACTTTTCGGTATTCTAATAGACCAGCCTACACAACAGCCAATATCTATCTTTCCCAGTCCTAATGATACCCAACCTCTCCCCTAACATGGGAAGCACAAAGCTACAGCCACTTCCTAATTATAAACAAGCAAATAAACCCATGTTCTAAAATACTAAAATAAATAGAAAACGAAATCAGGACGACATATCCTAACACCGGCACTGGCTCCTCCAGACCTCAACACAACAACAACAACAACCATAACAGTGACAATCACGATGCTCACCCCTCTCTCCCAAAACTTCGACTTTATTCACATCACAAAAAAGCAATCCACTTCCCACTTCTTGCCCTGCCTATGCACTTTCCCCTGAATTTGAATTCAACAACAAAGCCAAGTGGGAGGACGCCTTGTCCTCCCACTTCTCCGAGGGGCCACAGCCTGCCCCTCCAGTTCATCTCCTGTGTGATGTTCACTCTTTGAACAGTCAGTGTCACTTTACTAAATTCTATCTGCAGAGGCTCATCATCCTCAGTCTCATCCTCGCCTCTGCTTCCCAGTCTCTTTGATCTCTCTCTGAGCTTACAGCACGACGCCTGAGATCCTTCACATGTCGGGGTATGCCATCCACTTCTGCCGCTTGGGAAGAGATCAGTTTTGTTACTCTTCCACACTCGAACTTCTTGAAGCACCTGTTTTGGGGGCCCTTAACCCACACCTCCTCCACTACCTTGTACCGGCAGTCGCCACCTGCATCCCACTCCTCGACTTCATCTACTCCCTTAATTCTTGCCGAATACTTGTTAACCACAGTAATGGGTGCAGTGTCCTCGTTCACATCATCCTACAGAGTTATGTTGTGCAAATATACGGCTTCTCTGATATCACAGCGAGTTCTGGAAGCTATCCTCTTGATTGTACAATGAACCAACTCGACTATGGAATTACCTTCAGGAACATATGAACATTGAAACCGCAGACTACACCCCCACTTACCAACAAAATCCTTGAACCTTTGACTCCTAAAAATTGCTGCATTGTCAGTCAAGATCTCCCAAGGGGGCTCATGTTCACAAAACACTTGTGCTAAAAATGGAATCATTGTCTCACAATTCTCATAACGCAGCTCATGCCACAAAGTGAATCAACTTGGGCCGCAATCAATGAAGGTGAGGTAGTGTTTTCCATTGTAGTGTGTTACATCCATTCCCAACTGTCCCCACACATCTGACACACTCAAACTACCCTGTATCCACTTTTGAGGGGCAGGATCTATACTGCTACACTTCTCACAATTCCTTACAACTTCCTGAACTTGCTTATGGGCAATATGTGGGGGCATCCTCCTAGCAAAGTAAATTTGTTCGTTCCACGCCATGATGAAACATATTCTGATGAATGTCCCTTATCTTGTCTGGGTCAGGACAGTGTGCCATAGCGCACACATCACTGCGTTGACAACTCAATCACCGGTTGGGTACCCGCGTAAAAGCATCCGCAAGATTGCATTTGCTAGGTACTAGCTCGAGGCTCAACTTTATGTTATACTCCTCCTTCAACTGGGTTTTGACTTCCAATCTTCTTCGGATTAGCATCTCACTTGCTGCTTTTGTCTTCAGCCTTGCTTTGCTAGTCAGAGCATCAGTTAACCAATGATAAACAGTAGAAGAATCAGTCTTTAAATGTATCTTCTTCATATTCCATGGTAGAGCCACATAAAGCCCTCGAATAACAGCCTCTAGCTCTGCCATGTTTATGTGCATGCTATCTGACTCCCTCAACCATGATCCATCCTCTACAGTCATTCCATTTACCTGCAAAACCACGTCAATAGCTAATGAGCTCGCATCAATCCACAGATCCACCTCGGCACCCTCCACATTCCACCTTCCATGAGCCGGATCATGTTTATCTAATCTGCGATAGATCTCCTCCAACATGACATGAACATACTCCTCTCTGATCTCGTAGTCCCATCATACACTGTGAGTATTCGGTACTCTTTTGAGGTAAGAGGCAGCCATTCTCAATCAGATGCAAACTGGCAAATGTCCAGTCAACTGACCACAAATTGAAAACATCACTCTCCTGGTCAGTACATCTGGAATTCCCTCTAGTGTATTGTCTCTGCACCAGTTGAGCTGGCAATTTCTTTCTGGATCACCCTGCACCTTCATGCCTAGAACACACACCCCGGCTGATACCTTCTCAGGGCTCTTACACGCTAAACCTCACTTTTGCAGATGCTTAATGGCACAACTGCATGCCATACCACTTTCATCCACATAAATGTTGTCCAAATAAGCTGATGTATGTTACTTGATCACAGATTCCTGATCAAACATCGCTGTCAATATTCTTGACATTTTTAGTGGTGTAATGTTCAAGCCAAACCCAAGCCGCATTAAGCAGCACCTCTTTTCTATAAACATCACTGTTTGATATGCCCACAGACTTTCGTCCACATGAATCTGCAAATACGCTTTCCTCGAATCAACAATGGCTGTATTGCTCCCCATCCTCCGCCATGCCTGCATTTTGTCCCGACACATATCCACCTTACCGGTAAAAGCATCCACGTAAGAATTCAGCTCCCGGTAATCGAGAACTAGCTGCACCTTTTTTTGTTCTTCTGGTTCACTGCCAGAAGAGGTATCAAGCCACGAGGATGGCCATGTTTTTACACATAGTGGGCACAAGCCATCCATCCTTAATCTATTGTGCCAATTCCTGCTCATATTCCTCTAGAACATGTTGTGGGACTTCATACTCTGCCATTGTGTTCTTAAGATTAGGTTCCTTTCCCTCCAACCATAACCAAGTAACCACCCAACGACATCCATTAAACACTGCTTTGAACTCTTTCTCGTCTACCACTATGACTGGCTTTTCTTCCCTACACACAGACATACCCTCCAATGACTCAGTTCTGTACCCTACTGTTATCTTCTGAGTCGACTCTATAGTTACTCCCCCAGTAACTCAATACCAGTCATCCCCAGGATGAATCCAAAATTCAGCGGACAATGATCAATGACTATCGCCTTCCCTCTTGCCTCATTGCCTCCATGACCTATGTTGACAAACACCTCTCCTCTACAGGGAACCTTGTGTCCACTAAGCCCAATTAAGCCAACATCTCGCCTACTTCAACCTTGACACATCCCCTCCTCAACTATGCATCTAGTGCATCCACTGTCCACAAGTGCGCTCACCTGCATTCCGTTTACAGTTATCTCAATCACAGGCAGCGCCATTTTCAATTCTTGGAGGAAGAAGCTGGCACCAATGGCATTTTCTCTTTGGAGTTTAAATCACAGTCTTTTGCTATGTGACCATGTTTATTAACACACACGAAACTCTATGAATGTAGTAGATCCACTTTCTGACTCTGCATGCGAAGTCAACAGGCAATCACTTGCAAAGTGGTTTGGTTTTCCACAATTAAAACAAAGTCGCAGTTTTACCTTACACTGAAAATCAGCACATTGTGATACCTTCTCTTTATCATGGTCTCCACCTCTACCAAAAAATGCATTGTCAGTATTAGAGTCCTCAGTCAGAAGTATTCTTGCCCTTTCTACAATCTGACTCAAGCCAATACTCTTAATGTGCACGCCTGCCCTAAGTGCCTGTTTCACACAATCAGGTAGTCCGGTAATAAAAGTTCACGCCAATAGCTTCTCGTTACTGCAGTCAAACAGCAAGCTTAAAGTTTCAAGTCGGCTAAAGACACATCTACACTCTCTCCTTCCTTGATTTGGCATTTAGTGAACTTTTCA
The DNA here is from genome assembly GCA_037179515.1 of Halocaridina rubra. Lineage (NCBI taxonomy): Eukaryota > Metazoa > Arthropoda > Malacostraca > Decapoda > Atyidae > Halocaridina > Halocaridina rubra. Next base: position 34,683 of record JAXCGZ010015189.1, on the reverse strand, counting down.
TAAGCTGTAAATGAATCTAATCCAAATGCAGATTTCAGCGCCTCTTTTACTGCTTCTGCATCTTTCTTGGCATCATTGCCTAACTGCTGATACACTGAAAAATCACCTCTGGTCAGCCGCAATGGGATAACCACAGACACATCACTAATTTTTTCTAATACTACTCGACGACGTCTTTGCTGCCATCATACTCCGCAATTAACCGCAAATCTACAGACTCTGTTATTAGCCTATTCCCTTCTAACCTATTCTCTCTTAAACATGGCTTAAGACTAGATAGCTTGTGGACAGAAATAGCCTATATAAAAAAATTCACACATAAAGTTTGTCCTCACCTCTCAGATCCGCAGGTGACTCGTCAATACTGGAAGGCCTAGGCTAGACAACCTTAGACGTCAATAAACAGCAGGCCAAAACTTTCCGGTAGGCTAATAGACCAGCCTATACCACAGCCAATATCTATCTTTCCCAGTCCTAATAATACCCAAACTCTCCCCTAACATGGGAAACACAGAGCTACAACCACTTCCTAATTATAAACAATCAAATAAACCCATGTACTAAAATACTAAAATAAATAGAAAACGAAATCAAGACAACATATCCTAACACTGGCGCTGGCTCCTCCAGACCTCGACACAGAGAACTTCAGGAAGATCTAAATAGTCTGCATGAATGGTCAGAAAAGTGGCTAATGAAATTCAATACTTCAAAATGTAAGGTAATGAGAATGGGTACAAGTGCAAGAAGGCCCAAGCTTGACTTCTCGGTGGCTGGAGTACAACTTCAAGAGACAGAAAATGAGAGAGATCTAGGAGTAAACATACTAGCAGATTTGTCTCCAGAAATACATATAAATGGCATAGTAAGGGCAGCATATGCATTCTTATCAAATGTAAGGGTAGCCTTTAGGCACATGGACAAGGAAATGTTCAGAAATATTTATGTAACGTATGTGAGGCCAAAACTCGAATATGAAGCCCCCTTTTGGAATCCGCACTAGAAAGAGCACATAGCTAACCTTGAAAAAGTTCAAAGACATGCCACGAAACTGGTGCCAGAAATACGTAATCTCAATTATGATGAGAGGCTGAGGAAATTAGACTTACCATCACTCGAAGCTAGAAGAGTGAGGGGGATATGGTGACAGTCTTTAAATTCCTTCATGGTTATGATAGAGTGGATAGGGATCGATATTTTGATATGGCTGGCTCTAGAACTAGAGGACATAGTTTAAAGCTTGATAAGAAAACTTCTTTGCAGGATGTAAGGAAATACTTTTTCAGTGTAAGAGTAGTTGATAATTGGAATTGGCTAAGCGAGGAGGTAGTTAACGCTATCTCAATCAATAGTTTTAAGGACAGGTATGATAAGTATCGCTAAGTATAAAATGGAACCGATGAGGAGACGGGAAGATACGAGCTTTGGGCTCTTTCCAGTAAGCACAATTAGGTAATCACAATTTGGTAATCACAACAACAACAACCATAACAATGACAATCACGGTGCTCACCCCTCGACTTTTTACCCTCTCTCCCAAAACTTCGACTTTATTCACATCATGTAAAAGCAACCCACCTCCCACTTTTCGCTCTGCCTACAAAGAAGGAACGCACCTAGGGGGAAGAGCTATGAATAAAGTAACATATGAGTTCAGTTACACAGAGATGGTGAAGAATGTGGAGGGCAAGCTGTAAGATACTGAAAGTGAATTGAATGAAAATTCAAAGAATAATGAGTTCAAAAATGGTACACTCAAAAAGAATATGAATAACATGGAAAGGAAAAAAAGATACTATAGTAGTATAGACAAAATGGGAGAAATATTAAAAAGTTTGAAGGGAAATATAAAGAATTACAGCATAAAATTCCATGCTCGAAGACAACTGCCTAAGGCTGTGGATAGCATATATGACTTTATACAGCAGTGCCTTGCCTCAGCAGTAAATGTAATAGTAGCTTGCAATGTGCATATAAAGGAATATATAGAACAATTTAGGAGAGACTCTCAAAAGATGAGTACAAACCAGGAGAATATTACATAAAATACTCTGATGCAGTGAAAAGTGAGAAGACAGTAGGGAAGCCTATGAAAGGGGTTATTAGAAAATGTGGGAGCAGTTGATTAACGAGAAATGATGATAGAAATGAGTTGTGATAGAGGGAGCAGGCTCCTTACTCAACCAGGCCACTGATAAAGAGAAATCTGTGTTAGTATGGGCATATGCAAACCTCACGAGCCAACATGGCAGGGGAGTTGTTCAGATCTGGAAAGAAAACCAGGATTATGGTGTTGTCCAAACAACATTATTAACATTCACTGATGCGCATTTCCTCAGATACCAGCAATTTTTCAGATATGATGCAGAGTGTTACAGATACTGCTGCAGCATATCATGCTATCCCGCAGCTTTATGAGTATCTAATTGCAGTGTAGTTGAAGAGACATTGTTCGCTAATACTGGCCTCTGTTCTCATCTTTACTATTCTTGCTTCACCCTGCAGAATTAGAGAATTAATGGCCTTCAAAAAGAGAGACAATTTAACCAAGCAGCCCTAACATTTTACTTGGAATCGGCCCTTCCTGGCAAAGAACGTATCCCCCACACACACATATTAGAAAGCAAACCATCAATAAGCCACTCCAGGTGAGTGAGCTTTGCCCAGTGAATGCTGTAAAAACCTACCTTAATATCTCTTGTCTTTACATGACAGGCTTTCTTTTTCTTCATTCTGAATGCGTCAGTATTCTCCCCAACAAAACACTGCCTACCATTATCCTACCTCATTTGGCATGTCTACAGTGAATAAATTGTGCAGCCCAGTTTGGAAAAATTACCCAAATCTTTTACAGTTGCGACCACCTTACTTGCTCCTGCAGGATGTGGCATCTTGTTTATAAATATTCTGTGTATCCATGGTGACTGATACATATTATAATATAAGAATCCATCCATTGTTTGTGCTTGGTATTTACCCAAAAGTAATAAGAAAATATCAAAAACTGGCCTATAGGTCCACAGAATCGGGGAACTAATAGTGTCGTTAAAAACTGTAGCAAGAAAACCCCAGATGACTGAGAAATTTGGAATCTTATTGGCTTCAACATGTAAAAATACATTAAGAAACATAAATTATTTCCAAAGACACAAGTTATGCCCATAGCCTTCGCTGTCAGATTTAAATACTCTGGTTACTGTAAACCATTGCAGAAAAATATATGACTACCATGGAAGTTTTTTCTCGAAAATTAATGATATTAGCATTCATTTCAGGACATATTGAATGTTTTGTATGTATTTGGTGTGGTTCAAGACCGCTCCTCTTCTGTCCCTTTAAGCAGGGATTTTTGACTCCTGGAAACATTTAAGTCTAAGGAAATTATAACTCCATAATTAGTAAGACTATACATGTTGGTGTTACAATAACAATCATTAAACAAAACAGAAAACTGAGTGTAGGTACAGACTGTGGGACGTCTCGGATAGTAGCTCCATTACTGCGACTAATTATGTTATAATATATCACTTAATATTAATTACAATACACATTTTTATGTCATAGCTTATAATTAAATTATAAATAATCAGTGGCCGAATAATTAGTTTTGGTCAATTATTTGGTAATCTGCCAATTTGCATATTAGTGCATCTCATATAAAAAAAAATATGTTTGATTCACTTACTTTTGGCAAATAAATTTAGATTGCTGCCAATTCTAGCCAACAATTCCAGTATGATACTTTGTTTACTGTTGATATCATGTTCATCTTATGTTCCTTTCAGATGGCTCACACAAGCTCGCCAGATCCTGCTATATAATGATAACTATATATGTGTCAATACATTAGCTACATCAAATAAAGGCAATGATAATGACAACAGCCACAATAACACTATCACTTACAATGGAGACAAGTTTCAGCCGGGCTTTTTTGTGGAGAGACCCATACTAGAGGCCATGCTTAGGTTTTGGCCATTGGCGGTAAGCTGCTGTTTGTTTAATTTTCTTATAATTTCTGCCTTGTTGATAGTAACTTATGTGGTACATGAATTTATTTCACTGGAAACTGAAGTAAAAGTGTACTTTTTTAAAACTTATGGGTGGGCAGAGAGGATAGATAAAATATTGCTTTTACTGGTGGAAGCAGCCAAAACAATAAACCAGCTGTCAGAACCCAACTACAAACACATTTATTCAACATGCACTGCACACGCCCCTTTGAGCCGACACACTAAAGGCTAAGTTATCTGCAACTCATACAGAAACTTGACGCATTTCACCAGCACGACACTTGCAGACATGAAACACTACAGAAATACTTGGATCTGCTCACCGTGCTTCCGACACCTTCTTACAAACCCGGACCCTCCTTCTTCCACATTCCTTCCCCCCAATCTGCCCATCCTTCTAACACCATCAACATCCCCAACGTCCCAACCCTCACCTCATTCATCGTCATCATTACAACCTTCTCCTACTGCTTTCCCCTACCCACACCTTTCCAAGACATTTCCACCTTTTCTTGTTATTATTTGCAGCTTCTTAATAAGTCTCCAATGTGGGACCATATAAAGTACCTCCTGAAAATTTAAGAATATGCAATTTGCTCAGCCCTCTCTTTCTTGTAATATCTGGCTTTCTTCATCATAATATTTTAATAAGTTTGTTACTGTAGATCTGCCTTTTCTGAAGCCATGTTGTCTCACTAACAAAAAGTTAAAGGACTCCAAGTGAAAATATACATTTTCATAGTAGTTTCTCCATAACTATGCAAACTATACTTGTCATGGAAACAGGCCTATTGTTTAGAGGAGTGGTTTTCAATCTTTTTTTACCCATGGACCCCTTTTCCCTCTTTTTTTTTGTGGACCCCTTCATAGCTATTCGACAAAAGACAAGCTTATTCTATTTTTCACTAACAAACAGTAAAGGGATTTTATTACTGAAGCGGGGAATTTCAGAAAAAATAACGTAAGTATGTATGTACTAGGAACTTTTTAATATCTCTTACCTTGTCACGATGGAGTTCAACATAAAACTGAAGTGAACTGTTTGGGTCATGTCGATTATAGGCACTGAGAGTTAATAATTGTACCGGAAATCATCCCTGCTACTGAAGATCTTAATGCCATTAATCCTTCCTCGATAAGTGCAGTCTCTTTGACCTTTGTCGTTGCCGATCAAAGGTCAGAGACCGTGCTAAGGAAGGTAGATATTTGCCCTGAAAATAAACATTAAAGCTCGCCGCCTGCTTCCTGAGAAAAGATAAGAGATTTCACCTTCGTTTGTTCTTGCCACTGACCGATGGGTGAGTAGATGGTTCAAAAGGAATTATAAAAGAAATAAAGTGAGAGAGAATCATTCATATATATTCTCTACTTATTTCAATACAGTGTAACTTACAATGGGAATTTTATTTTTAGTAATGAAAACTGTTCTGAAGTGGAAATGCCTCATGGACCACCAAAATATCACTGGGGACCCCCAATTTGTTATATTTTGCCTGTGGACCCCAAGAATATTACATGGACCCCCAGGGTTCATGTGGACCCCAGTTGAGAACCACTGAATGAGAACTATACCTCTCCTTCCCTTTTTGGAGATACATACCACATTCGCATGCTTCCAATATCTTGGAATCTCCACAGATTCCAACAACTATTCATATATGCTGCATAGCACCACCAATAATGGCTCAGCATGTTTCTTATGTATGTAAGAGGATATGACATCATACCTTTAAGTTTTGCATACCTCAGTAGCTGAAAAGAAAACGTTCTATAATGCCCGCCCATGATCTCCTATCTCTGCAATATGAGGGGGTGTAGTATTTTCTGTTGTAAATACTTACTAAAACTCCTTGTTCAATACTTAGCAGATTTCTTTATCTGTCTCAATAATGCTTCCATCTGCTCTCTTTAGCTTTAAAAATTGTTCTTTGGCCATTAATTTTCCTCCGACAAAGCTGTGGAAAAGTTTGGGATATTCCTTAGCCTTCTTGGTAATATCCCTCTCTTGACCCCTCTACATCTCTCTTCTTTTACTTAGGAATCATATCTTGATTGCTTGTAAGTCTGCCCGGCATTTATACTTTTTGCCTCCTATACCTATTACAGCATTTGCCTCTCTATGCCTTAGCCCTTTTACACTCATTAAGCCATTTTTGCTTGGCATTACTAACTCCTATTTTATTGGATGATATACAATAGCCAGCTGTCTTCTCATATTCCTCATCTCCTTCTCAGTTCCCCTACTCTTAGACAGAACATCTTTGATGATATACTCCATCAGCAACACATACCGGTCAAATTTTCCAATTGGTGGCTTATATTCAATTTTGCTAATGTCCAACACATTATTTGTGAATACTAGATATAGAGGGTGATGACTCATCTCCACCCCTGACTCTCTTTGGTTCTAGTACATGGTAACTTCCTTGTACACAGTCTAGGAATCTTGCTCCAAAAGAATCAGTCTTACTGTGTGGGTCAAAACTAGTCCAGTTTATCTCTCTTCGATTAAATTTCCCATAATCAATATCCTACACTCTCTTTCCTGGGTGATATTTACAACTGAGTTTATAACTTCAAGAGTACCCCTGTTACTTTACTTATAAACTAATAGCCTTTTTTATTCCTTTATGGGTTATGTCCAACCGCTGTTATGATGCTCTCTGAACCCATATTTATGCAAGCAACAAGAAATTCCTTGAACTCATTATCTATAGCAAAGTTACTTCTTCAACCTTAAGTCTTTCACTTATAATCAATGCTATTCCTCTGTCTGTCATCTCTGATCTTTCAGCCCTTATTATTTTGAAACCTTTGGGGAAAGCTATGACACTTTATATCCTCACTTAACTTAGTTCAGGTAACTGCCACTATATTTGCTCTACTGTTGTGTATCAGATCCAGTAATTCTACTGCCTGACCAGCTACTCTATCAGCATTTGTTTACAATAATCTTAATGAGGCTATGTCCCTGATTCCCTAGCGTTTTTCTTATCAGCCTATGACTGGACGAGCCCTGAAAAAATTATGCTTCTTTTCTTCATTTCTTCCCTTTTAACCTTGAAGCTTCTTGTTACCAGCTTTTAACCTTTTCCATCTCTTCCCGTGTTCTGTAAGGTCAAATGAAATCTGTTTTGAATTCTTGAAAAGCTTTTAGTTTTTTGCCCTCATCAGAAATTCTTTGTGTATTCCATCTATCAAAGGTTACTTTCGGTATTTTTGCATTTCCCTCCAATTCGGTGAATGTTTACAATATTCTCTGGACCACACATTACCCCCGGCTTCATTATTAGATCTAAAACCTTATCTTCGTTATATTCATGCATCCCCTGCCATGTTGACTCTTGAGATTCACTTATGCTTGAGATTATCACTGACTTCTCTTTATCAAGTTCCTCCTGATCAGTGGGTTCGCTCTTTTAATCACAACATCTTTCGTTTTTGTTTTTTTAATCAGTTGTATCATCATTCTGGAGCTCTTAAAGAATTAGGACGCTTTACCAAGGTTAGCTTAGGTTAGTTAAAATTTGAACTTGGCCTTCATCAACAGTGACCAACTAAAGATTACGGATCTATTTTACCCCAACTGAAGAATTAGGACCTATAAATATTTCATGTCTCAAGTCTTCAGGAGCTCACTACCTCTTTTCCTACCACATCTCTCTTCACTGGATTTGCAAAAGATCTTGTAATACTCTCATGCTCCGTATATAACTCCTGAAAACCTCTTCTAAATCTGGTCAATGTTTCCTTCATATGAACATGCCAAACTGCAGTCTCATCTTTTTCTGAAGAGAGCTATGTACTAGCATTTAATCAATTTAAGATGTCACCCAACTTTTTTCGTTATCCTCTTGTTCTGAAATTCTATCTTCCAAACTTTTTCTTTTTCCCGTCTAGCTTTTTTACTATCTCATTAATTTTCCTAGTTCTTTTCTCTCTTCCTCAAGTCGTAGGTTGGCTCATGGAACCAGCCGCCCATTGCGATACTACAGCTGAAGGTTTTTTTTTTTTTTAACTTAAATAGGTCTGTCCAAGACAGTTCGATGTTAAGTCTTCCTTCAGTTACGATTCTTTTTCTATGCCTCCTGCTACACTGAATATTCTTGGATATTCATTACACATCTTTTATTATCTCTTCATATCTGACAAGTCATTACACTCTCCATCTCTATTTCTCTTTACTTTAGGTATTGTTCGTGCCCAGTCCCGATGAGGGCTGTTTTATTTTATTATTTTTTGGCCGTCCTGGTGTCACAATCATAAAAAAATGTCTTATTACTCTTCCTATTTTTTTTTTAGTATTCTGTTTTTTATATGTTTTATGCTACTCTCTCTTCTTAATAATTGACTTGGTGCCCGGAGCCATGATATCTATTTTATTTACCGTTTATGAGAGTATTTTAACAAAAAATATATTTTAAGAAAATTTTTCATATAAAAGTTCTCATAACACTCACATATATATATATATATATATATATATATATATATATATATATATATATATATATATATATATATATATATATATATATATATATATATATATATATATATATATATATATATATATATATATATATATATATATATATAAAAGATATGAAGAATAATTAATAATCATCTACTGCCTGCTTCATGTATGTACAGTATTCTATTTTTATATGTTTAGTCAATATGTATATCTGTGTGCATAATTCTTCCTTTCCTTATCTCTCTCTCTCTCTCTCTCTCTCTCTCTCTCTCTCTCTCTCTCTCTCTCTCTCCCCCCCCCATATTACTTCAATATTTTCACAGACACATGACCTCAGTTGGGAGAATATATTGGACTACTGGGCAGGAGATGAGCCATGTTTGGTCCCTCCGCGATCTTTTGTGAGGCATGCTGTATCTTCATATTATACTTTAGGAGGGGACTTATCTCCAGTCATGCCATCAGAATCAAAGAACATGGATCACATGATTAGACCTTTCAGTCTTAAAGTAGGTTAAACTTATAATGCATATTAAAATTGTGTATATATATATATATATATATATATATATATATATATATATATATATATATATATATATATATATATATATATATTTATATATATATATATATATATATATATATATATATATATATATATATATATATATATATATATATATATATATATATATATATATATATATATATATATATATATATATATATATATATATATAAGAAGAGTACTCCAAACTGAAAGACATGAAGGAAGCAGTAAGTGCTCAAAATTTTCACCCTCCACAAGGTTCCATCAAGAGCTTTATTGAGTGAACTCAGATAATAATGCAGCAGTGAAACCGCAGAAAAAAAAGGTGGTATTAAAACGGGAAACTAACAAAATATATATTAACGTTTGAAACAGTTAAATTATTATTAGTATTTAAGTTAATTAGAATAAATTAATCAAAGAAAATTCGGTATGGTAATGACCCCAAAAAAATCTAAATAGATATATTATTTTCTTGCAATGAGGTTTGATCAAATAAAAAAATAAAAAAAACCACAATCAGATGATAGAAAAGGACAATAGGGATAATTTCAAAGTCAAATAATTGCAAATATGAAGTTACTTAAATTTAAATAGTAATTTACACCATTTTTAATTCCTTTTTAAGTGTTGTGTATAA
>JAXCGZ010015189.1:0-22500 GCA_037179515.1 Halocaridina rubra | reverse complement strand
TGAATAATTTTTTTACCCCGACCGGGACTCGAACCTAGGACTTATGATTACTAAGTCAAGGCGCTACCACTACACCACAGAAGGTTAAAAGGAATCCAACCTTATAGCTTATATCTGCTATACTTAGGAATGAACGCATTCTAACTGAATGCCACTATGTTCATATTACAGATTCCCCAACCTCACTCGTGGCTTCATTATAGCATTTATTTCAAGTCCCAATCTCATTCGGGCCATGAAATAACCAAGTAAGCACATTACATATGTGAAAACATGAATAATTTTTTTTTTTTTTTTACCCCGACTGGGACTCGAACCTAGGACTTATGATTACTAAGTCAAGGCGCTACCACTACACCACAGAAGGTTAAAAGGAATCCAACCTTATAGCTTATATCTGCTATACTTAGGAATGCACGCATTCTAACTAAATGCCACTATGTTCATATTACAGATTCCCCAACCTCACTCGTGGCTTCATTATAGCATTTAATTCAAGTCCCAATCTCATTCGGGCCATGAAATAACCAAGCAAGCACATTACATATGTGAAAACATGAATAATTTTTTTACCCCGACCGGGACTCGAACCTAGGCCTTATGATTACTAAGTCAAGGCGCCACCACTACACCACATTCAGTTAGAATGCGTTCATTCCTAAGTATAGCAGATATAAGCTATAAGGTTGGATTCCTTTTAACCTTCTGTGGTGTAGTGGTAGCGCCTTGACTTAGTAATCATAAGTCCTAGGTTCGAGTCCCGGTCGGGGGTAAAAAAATTATTCATGTTTTCACATATGTAATGTGCTTGCTTGGTTATTTCATGGCCCGAATGAGATTGGGACTTGAATTAAATGCTATAATGAAGCCACGAGTGAGGTTGGGGAATCTGTAATATGAACATAGTGGCATTCAGTTAGAATGCGTTCATTCCTAAGTATAGCAGATATAAGCTATAAGGTTGGATTCCTTTTAACCTTCTGTGGTGTAGTGGTAGCGCCTTGACTTAGTAATCATAAGTCCTAGGTTCGAGTCCCAGTCGGGGTAAAAATATTATTCATGTTTTCACATATGTAATGTGCTTGCTTGGTTATTTCATGGCCCGAATGAGATTGGGACTTGAATTAAATGCTATAATGAAGCCACGAGTGAGGTTGGAGAATCTGTAATATGAACATAGTGGCATTCAGTTAGAATGCGTTCATTCCTAAGTACAGCAGATATAAGCTATAAGGTTGGCTTCCTTTTAACCTTCTGTGGTGTAGTGGTAGCGCCTTGACTTAGTAATCATAAGTCCTAGGTTCGAGTCCCGGTCGGGGTAAAAAATTATTCATGTTTTCACATATGTAATGTGCTTGCTTGTTTATTTCATGGCCCGAATGAGATTGGGACTTGAATTAAATGCTATAATGAAGCCACGAGTGAGGTTGGGGAATCTGTAATATGAACATAGTGGCATCCAGTTAGAATGCGTTCATTCCTAAGTATAGCAGATATAAGCTATAAGGTTGGATTCCTTTTAACCTTCTGTGGTGTAGTGGTAGCGCCTTGACTTAGTAATCATAAGTCCTAGGTTCGAGTCCCGGTCGGGGTAAAAAAATTATTCATGTTTTCACATATGTAATGTGCTTGCTTGGTTATTTCATGGCCCGAATGAGATTGGGACTTGAATTAAATGCTATAATGAAGCCACGAGTGAGGTTGGGGAATCTGTAATATGAACATAGTGGCATTCAGTTAGAATGCGTGCATTCCTAAGTATAGCAGATATAAGCTATAAGGTTGGATTCCTTTTAACCTACTGTGGTGTAGTGGTAGCGCCTTGACTTAGTAATCATAAGTCCTAGGTTCGAGTCCCAGTCGGGGTAAAAAAAAAAAATAATAATTATTCATGTTTTCACATATGTAATGTGCTTACTTGGTTATTTCATGGCCCGAATGAGATTGGGACTTGAATTAAATGCTATAATGAAGCCACGAGTGAGGTTGGGGAATCTGTAATATGAACATAGTGGCATTCAGTTAGAATGCGTTCATTTCTAAGCATAGCAGATATAAGCTATAAGGTTGGATTCCTTTTAACCTTCTGTGGTGTAGTGGTAGCGCCTTGACTTAGTAATCATAAGTCCTAGGTTCGAGTCCCGGTCGGGGTAAAATAATTATTCATATATATATATATATATATATATATATATATATATATATATATATATATATATATATATATATATATATATATATATATATATATATATATATATATATATATATATATATATATATATATTACTTATTCTCTCTCCTGCATGAAGCCATATTGAAAGCGTATGTAGTAAATATGATAACGTAATAATAAACATTAAACAAGTGGCTATTAATGATTAGCATAATGTCTGTCAACTGAAATTACCTTCAGAGGAGCACTGTGCAGTGTTGATGGCGACCATGAGTGTGATTATCTAATTGTGATTACCTAATTGTGCTTACGGGAAAGAGCCCAAGGCTCGTATCTTCCCGTCTCCTGATGGGTTCCATTTTGTATTTAGTGATACTTATCATACCTGTCCTTAAAACTATGGACTGAGATAGCATTAACTACCTCCTCGCTTAGCAAATTCCAATTATCAACTACTCTTACACTGAAAAAGTATTTCCTTACATCCTGCAAGGAAGTTTTCTTACAAAGCTTCAAACTATGACCTCTAGTTCTAGAGCCAGCCATATCAAAGTATCGATCCCTATCCACTCTATCATAACCATGAAGGAATTTAAAGACTGTCACCATATCCCCCCTCAATCTTCTAGCTTCGAGTGATGGTAAGTCTAATTCCCTCAGCCTTTCATCATAACTGAGATTGCGTATATCTGGCACCAGTTTCGTGTCATAGCTTTCAACTCTTTCAAGCTTAGCTACGTGCTTTTTCAATTGCGGATTCCAAAAGGGGGCTGCATATTCAAGTTTTGGCCTCATATAGTTTACATAAATATTTCTGAACATTTCCTTGTCCATGTGCCTGAAGGCTACCCTTCATTTTCTAAGACGGCATATGCTGCCCTTACTATGCCATTTATGTGCATTTCTGGAGACAAATCTGTCAGCATGTTTCCTCCTAGATTTCTCTCATTCTCTGTCTCTTGAAGTTGTACTCTTGCCACAGAGTAGTCAAGCTTGGGCCTTCTTGCACTTGTACCCATTCTCATTACCTTACATTTTAAAGTACTGAAATTCATTAGCCACTTTTCTGACCACTCATGGAGACTATTTAGATCCTCCTGAAGTTCTCTACCATTGTTCTCGTTTCTTACTTTCTTCACAATCTTTGCATCATCTGCAAACATAGTCATGAGTGAATTTACAGACTCTGGTAGGTCATTTACATATACAAGGAATAAGAGTGGCCCTAAAACTGAACCCTGTGGAACTCCACTACTAACTCTTCTCCATTCAGACACTGAGTGTCTTACTCTAACTCTCTGTTCCTTTCCCTCTAAGTAAGTTTTTATCCATTCCAAGACATTTACACCTATTCTAGCCATTGCTTGCAGCTTTTTAATAAGTCTCCCACTTGGGACAGTGTCAAATGCTTTCTGACAGTCTAGGAATATGCAATCTGCTCATCCCTCTCTTTTCCGTAAGATTCGGCTTGCCTCATTTTAAAATTCTAATAAGTTTGTTACTGTTGATCTACCTTCTCTGAAGCCAAGTTGTCTCACTGACAAAAGGTTGAAGGATTCCAAGTGAAGAGAGATATGTTTCCTTAGTATTTTCGCCATAACTTTGCAAACTATGCTGGTCAAGGAAACTGGTCTATAGGTTAGAGCCATATCCCTCCTTCCCTTTTTGAAGATAGGTATCACATTTACTTGTTTCCAGCATCTTGGAATCTCCCCTGACTCCAGTGACTTTTTAAATATGAAACTTAGTGCCACTGATATTGAGTTTGTGCATTTTTTAAGTACATGAGGGGATACATCATTAGGACCTGTATCTTTTTGGATATCTAACTCCATCAGCGCTTCGCATACCTCTGTGGCTGAAATATGATGTTCTCTAATCCTGGCCCATGAGCTTCTATCTCTGAAATCTGAGTGGGTGGGGTATTTTCTACTATAAATACTGACTGAATCTGCTTGTACAATTCTTTGCAGATCTCTTTATCTGTCTCAGTGATGCTTCCATCCGCTCTCTTAAGCCTTAAAAACTGTAATTTTACCTTCATTTTTCCTCTGATAAAGCTGTGGAAAATTTTGGGATTTTCTTTAGCCTTCCTGGTGATGTCCCTTTCATAGTCTCACTCTGCCTCTCTTCTCTTACTTAGGTAACCATTTCTTGCACTTTTGTAGGTTTGCCAGGCTTATATATATATATATATATATATATATATATATATATATATATATATATATATATATATATATATATATATATATATATATATATATATATATATATATATATATATATATATATATATATACTGACCTCGACTTACGTCAAAGTTCCGTTTCTGAAACGTGATGTAACCCGGATTTCGTATAAGTCAGAACACACCTAAATAGCACCTATGCAATTGCATTAGTAAATTTTCTTCCTTTTCCATGCATTTCACTATATCTAATTTCACTTCCATGGTGATGGCTTTTCTTTTCTTCAAAGCACTGCCATCAGAAGGATCTACTACTCTTGGAAGATATACAGGCCAAAAATTTTCAAAAAAGGAAGCAAAAACTTAATTTATGGGAAATGCTTTGTAGCCACAAACCGCACTCTGTACTTACCTAACTGTGTTTACGGGAAAGAGCCCAAAGCTCATATCTTACGAAGCTTCAAACTATGACCTCTAGTTCTAGAGCCAGCCATATCAAAATATCGATCCCTATCCACTCTATCATAACCATAAAGGAATTTAAAGACTGTCACCATATCCCCCCTCAATCTTCTGTGTGTGTGTGATTACCTAATTGTGATTACCTAATTGTGTTTACGGGAAAGAGCCCAAAGCTCGTATCTTCCCGTCTCCTCATCGGTTCCATTTTATACTTAGTGATACTCATCATACCTGTCCTTAAAACTATGGATTGAGATAGCATTAACTACCTCCTCGCTTAGCGAATTCCAATTATCAACTACTCTTACACTGAAAAAGTATTTCCTTACATCCTGCGAAGAAGTTTTCTTACGAAGCTTCAAACTATGACCTCTAGTTCTAGAGCCAGCCATATCAAAATATCGATCCCTATCCAATCTATCATAACCATGAAGGAATTTAAAGACTGTCACCATATCCCCCCTCACTCTTCGAGTGATGGTAAGTCTAATTCCCTCAGCCTCTCATCATAACTGAGACTGCGTATTTCTGGCACCAGTTTCGTGGCATGTCTTTGAACTTTTTCAAGCTTAGCTATGTGCTTTTTCAAGTGCGGATTCCAAAAGGGGGCTGCATATTCGAGTTTTGGCCTCACATAGGTTACATAAATATTTCTGAACATTTCCTTGTCCATGTGCCTGAAGGCTACCCTTACATTTGATAAGAATGCATATGCTGCCCTTACTATGCCATTTATATGTATTTCTGGAGACAAATCTGCCAGTATGTTTACTCCTGTGTAATTACCTAAGTGTGTTTACGGGAAAGAGCCCAAAGCTCGTATCTTCCCGTCTCCTCAGCGGTTCCATTTTATACTTAGTGATACTTATCATACCTGTCATTAAAAATATGGATTGAGATAGCATTAACTACGTCCTCGCTTAGCGAATTCCAATTATCAACTACTCTTACACTGAAAAAGTATTTCCTTACATCCTGCAAAGTAGTTTTCTAGCTTCAAACTATGACCTCTAGTTCTAGAGCCAGCCATATCAAAATATCGATCCCTATCCACTCTATCATAACCATGAAGGAATTTAAAGACTGTCACCATATCCCCCCTCAATCCTCTAGCTTCGAGTGATGGTAAGTCTAATTCCCTCAGCCTCTCATCATAACTGAGATTGCGTATTTTAACTCAATAATAATAATAATAATAATAAGCCTTTATTTCCAAGGACATTGTAAGCCAAGAACCCCCTGTATATCAATATTTACTGCTTGGCTCACAAGAAATTTAATACGACTTAGGTTTTAGAATTCATAAGGACATGGAGTATTATTTGGTCTGATAATAATGTTAGCATTCACCGATTTCGTTAATACCATAGAGAGGGTGAGTCATGAATAATAAAGGTAGTGTGAGATGTTGCTATGAGGTACTATAAACTGGGTTTAAATATGCCGGGTTGGTAATCATGTGCCATTTATAGGAGAATGAGCTAAGCGGGGAAATAAACAGTAAACAGCTGTATGTCACTAGCAGGTGGCCACATCACATATGAGATCTTAATACCTAATTAATATGTAAGTCACAGAAGTTAGTTAATTGTGTTTATACACTGCAAAGAAAGTTATTATTTACTTTGTGTGGGGTATTACAATGTAATGTGCACAGTGAATATTTATTTAGTATGAGCAGCTTCAGTAGTGCATATAGCCACATTGTTTTTTAGGGTTATTCTGTCTTTGCAGATTGGAGCATTCATTATATTGTATAGAAGTTACAATAATAAACTGTACACAGCACACATCTGAGTGTCATTTTGACCATGCTCCAGTATATTTGACAATTTAAGGAGTTTTTGGACATAGGATAACTTCGGCCTGCCAGTGGCCTACAGTAGATGGCATCTTTGAGGTGTGAAGCGGTGGGATGTACTGAGGTGAAAACAGCTGATGACAGGACAACATGCATTGCACTGATGAGCTTTGGGGAAACACGGCAATAACCACCCAAAATCAACAGCCCAATTCTACAGCAAGATATCGGTGAAGATGATTGGGCCTCATTCACCTGCAGTTGGGAGATGTTTAGAAATGGTACTGATATCAGCATGGGCCAAATCACTGCTCACCTATTGGCCTGCTGTGAGCCAGAGTTGGAAGCCGCATTGTTCTGAGAAGACCCAAATATAGCCAGTAAAACTGAGGGAGAGGTCTTAGATGCCATGAAATGCTTAACAGTGCTGAGCATGGCACTGAGTGTGAGAAGTGCGACACTACTTCAAACAAAACAAGATATGGGAGAACATGTCAGACAATATGTGGCAAGACTACGGGCGTTAGCCAATGCCTGCCAATGGACAAAAATGGGCAATTGTAATGAAGCCACCTATTCTGGCAGCATTGCAATATATTACACTGGGGACATAGTCAAACTGGTTCTCCTGAATGGACTGGCATATGAAGAAATCAGGAAGGAGGTACTCGGGACAACAGAAATTGACACTTAATCACTGAATGAAACAGTTACCCTAATTAACAGTAAGGAAGCTGCCATATGGGCCATGATAATTGAGGCCCCAAGGGTGGTGGTCAGTAATTACAGGAAGATGGGCCAAAGCCAGACCAGCCAAGCATTCCCAGACTGCATATGACCATAGTGAGCCGCACAAACTGAAACACAAGGTGCAGTGTCAGTGTGGCTGTCTCACCCTCCAGTTTGGTAAGGTGAGGAGTAAACTCAAGGAATTCAAGATGTGTCTTAAGTGCTGGTAGAAGAACAACCCACGCACCCAAAGACCAGCTCAACTAGAATCTTGCGGCCCTATGGAAGCATTGTTCACTATGTAGCCACTACCGAGACAGGCTCCTGCTCGTGTGAGGCTCTACCACATCAACTTTGAATTTGATGGTAGCTGTGAATGGTGAGGCTTACACTAAGATGAAGATATCATGTCCACCAAAGCGATCTGCCAAGATATCTGCCATCGCTGACTCACATTCACAAATCTGTCTGATGGGACTAAATCTCTTCAAGAAACTGGCCTTACGTCGGCACCACCTCATTCATGTCTCCAAATGCATCCTAGCAGCTAATAACGAGGAAATAAATGTCTTGGGGTCCTTACTCCTAAAGCTATCCAGCAACAACGCAAAGGGAAAACAACTCAAAACTTCAGCCGCTGTCTACGTCACAGACTCCACGAATCGGTTCTACCTGAGCCGAGCAGCCTTTGAGCACTTGGGGGTTATTGGGCCAGAGTTTCCTAGGATTAGTGTATTGGGAGAAGCCATGGTGTGCCATAATTCCATGAATACATGGGATCGCCTCTCACCAGCAGGATGAGGATGCCCTGTGCATACCGCACCACCGCCCCGCCCAGCTAAGCTACCGTTGGTACCGTCAATTGAATATATCAAGGACATGAAGAAATGGCTCTTGGATAGGTATGCATCATCAACATTCAACATTGGCCACACCAGCCGCTCCTTGCAATGACCAGCACTTCAATAGAGATTAAGGTCGACCCAGGTGTTCAGCCGGTGGTAATCAGGAGACCTCCAAATGTACCAGTCCATTGGCAAAACGAAGTATGAGAACAACTTGACAGAAATGTGGCTTTGGGTGTAATAGAGTGGGTGCCTCTTAACATGCCCGTAACCTGGCTCCACAGCATGGTCCTGACACCAAAGTCAGATGGCACACCTCTTTGGACAGTTGATCTTCAGCCACTAAATTGCCACAGCATACGGAAAACTCATCATACCATCCCACCTATCAAGCAAGCCAAGGTCATCTCATCCAACACATTCAAAATGGTCACAGATGCATGGAGTGGTATTCACCCCATTGAAATCCAATCAGAATATCGGCACAAAATCACATTCTTGACTGAGCAAGGCAAGTTTCAGTATCGGTGTGCTCCTATGGGATTCCATGCATCACAGGACACCTACAAATAGTGATTTTTTGTTTGTTGGATGTTCACCCTTGAGGGTGAGCGGACCTTCCACTTGTGGCCCGCAGGTGGGGTGAGATTTTCTTTGGAGTGTTCGTGGTATTCGCTCTTGCTGGCGAATGGGTTTTCCTGTTGGTGAGGAGGTGGGGTGAATTCTTGTTATTGGTGGTGATCGGACTTTCCTAATTGGCCCGCAGGTGAGATTGTGCCAAACTGTAAAGATAACGGAGAGCATAAATATTCAGTTGTGAATTATTAGTTTACATCAAACAACTTAAATGAATTCCTGTTTTTGGGGAGAGAGAGAGAGTTATTGCATGGCTATCTTGGTGGAGGGTATTGTCTGATAATATTTGATAGACTGTTCACGTGGTTATTTGTTGCTAGTCTGATGATGGAGCTAGCAACCTGAAGGGCATTTGGGTCTTCGCTAGATGTTGCGGGGGCACCAGTTTTCCGTCGAATCTCTGAAAAAGAATCACATTCCAGGATGTAGTGTAGCAGTGGATGTGGTGAGGCTACCTGGCAAAAGGTGCATTCCTTGATGATATTCTCTACTATTTGCCAGGTGCACTTGTACCCGAGTCTCAGACGGTACACATTGACCTCAGTGCTTCGTCGAAGGCTCTTCGGCAGGGTGATACGCCGAAGATCATTTCCTTTTCTTAAATGTCCTTTATCCATTTGCTTGGTGCCACAATAAACTGATCACTCTATTTAAATCTGGGGATAGAAGAGATTGCGGAAACTATCGGGGCATAAGTATAATGAACACCTTGGCAAAAATCTATGATATGCTTTTGATGAGACGGTTAAGTTTATGGTTTAATATAGATAAGTGTCAGGCCGGAGCTCAGAAGGGTAGAGGGTGTATAGAGCAGATTTTGGCTTTAAGGTTATTGATGGATTATGCTGCTTGCAAGAAGCAAAAATTGTATATAGTTTTTGTGGATTTTAGTAAGGCGTACGACAGGGTACCAAAATATGATTTAATCGAGTGTCTCAAGTCGGTGGGATGTGGAAGGGTTATGTTGTCAGCTATCCAAAATATTTATTCATGTACAAAAAGTGTGTTAAAATCTGCTATAATAACAACATCTATAGGTATACGCCAAGGAGCTCCTACGAGCTGCATTTTGTTTGTCATTTATATGGATAAAATGGTGAGAATGATTAAAGAAAAAGTGAGAATTGATGGTTTTTTGGGAAATTTACATACTCTTTTAATGATGGATGACACGGTGATTGTAAGTACATCTCGTGAAAAGTGCATATCAAAACTTGAGGCTCTATTAGATTATTGTAATGCTTATGGTATGGTGATTAATGAAAAGAAGACAAAGTATTTTGTTGTTAATGGAAAAGACAGAGATAAAGCATCAATAGTGATAAACAACATAAAAATAGATTATTGTAAAAAGTATCTGTACTTAGGTGCATGGTTTACTGATGATGCAAATATGCACTCAGTACTTAAACAGCATGAAATCGATGGTACGGCAACAGTCAATAAGTTTAGTATATTCTGCATAAATAACATGAGTATGCCCTATGCATATAAGGTTAAAGTTTTTAAAGCTGCTTTGAGTTCTTCACTTTTGTATGGCTCTGAGAGTTGGTTCACAAGTAATTTAGCTTGCATGGAAAAACTTTATAACAGGGCAGTAAAGTGTTTATTGGGAGTGAGAAACAACACTCCAATATCCTTATGTTTAATAGAAAGTGGTTTGGAAACTTTAGTACATGAAGTTAATGAAAGAAGAAGGGGATTTTTAACCAAAAAAATGCAACAGGTTAACAATGAAGAACCTTTCTATGTGGTATTTGACATCTGCAGACGGGAAAATACACCTGGTTATCAATTCTTAAATTCATATATTGCAAATAATGTGGAAGCTTCTGCTCTAAGTGGAATAAAATCTGTAATACTGAATAAACCCGAAGGTGCCACAAAATATCTTACATATAGACAAATTTTAAATAGTCAGTTGACAGCACATAAAGTGTATAGTAGCAAAGAGTTTGTACCAGATTATTTGCGAATGGCATTCACAAGGTTAAGAGTAATGTCTCATGAGTTGCGTGTAGAGACTGGAAGGTGGAGCAGAACACCAAGAGAAATGAGAGTATGTGCTTGTGATCAAATGGCAGTTCAGAGTGAAGAACATGTGCTAATTGAGTGTCCTTTCTCCCAACCAGTGAGACAAAAATATAATATGTTAAACTATCTGAGTGTCCAATCACTTTTGAATGAAGAGCTTCATATTACCGAGTTGTGTCAATATATTTATGAAGTACTAAAGTTGTACAGATAAGGAAGAGATTAAACCTTGTAATGAGGAAAGCATTGATTTTTTGTATGTATAGGTTAATTTGTAATATTTGGATGTATTCTATTCTTCTAACTGTATTTCAGAATTAGGCATTAAGATAAATATGATTATTTACTTTTGTTGGTAAGTTTGTGATAATATGTGTATTGTTCTTTAGGCTAAGATTTTTTTGATGGACAAAATATTGTTTCTATTACTTATGCTATTTTGTGCAAAAAGAAAAAATTTAATATATTTTTGTAATACTTTTGTAATATTTTGTCAATAAACTATATATATATATATATATATATATATATATATATATATATATATATATATATATATATATATATATATATATATATACCACCAGGTGGAGGGGGAGCCAATGTCTGTGCACAGGTTGTGTTTAGTTATTAAGGTGTTAAGGAGTGACTTGGTGGCTTTATTTTTAATCTGTTGCATCCCAGGAGACAGAGATATCTGGATTTCTGCTCTGAGAGTGGCTTGTTTGGCGGCTTGATCGGCTTCCTCATTTCCCTTGATGCCGACGTGGCTGGGAATCCAGGCAAGAGTGATGGCTTTTCCAAGGCAGGTTATTCTGTGGTAGTGGCTGAGGATGGTCGTGATGATGCGAATATTGTCTCTGAGGGGTGGCTTCTTGATGGCCTGTAAGGCGCCTTTAGAATCAGAGAGAATAAGGGCATGGTCAGCTTCTTGCTGGATGAAGAAGTCAAGGGCATTGGCTATGGCCACAAGCTCAGTCTGGAGCGATGAGCAGGAGTTTGACAGTCTCCAGGATAGGACGTGGTTTCCAGTGATGAAGGCGGCGGCTGAGGCTCCAGTATCTTGGTTTACTGAACCGTCAGTGTAGTAGACTTGAGAGTTTGGCCTGCTCCAGCTCTGTATTTTGTCCTTATATATGTTTTTAAGGACAAGCGGATTTACCAAGCTTTTGGGGTTGTCAGGGAGCTCGATCTTTATATCGAGTGGTTGGTCATTCCATGGGGGTGGGCATCTGTATTCAGGAAGCGGTGTGTCTTGTATCTTGGCTAGGATGCTCTCCCTGACTGGCAGTGCTTGCAGGCTAGCGCAGACCTTGGCTGCCCAGGTTCTAGGATGGTGGTTGGGCTGGCGATTGAGGGCTAGATGGAGATTTGTGCCAGCTAGGCATTTATGTTGGGCAGTGGAGGTTTTGGCCACAAGGAGGGTCAGTCTTTGCTGAGCTCTGAGTTTGAGTGGAATGAGTCCCGATTCCATCTGGAGGTTTTCTCTCTTGGTCCACATGGGGGCTCCTAGCATGGTACGTGTGGCGTTGTTTTGAATTACTTCTATTTTGTCCCACTGTCGGTCTTTTAGTAGCCAGAGTGTGAGACAAGCGTAGTCAATGAGGCTGCGTATGGCTTGTACATAGAAGGTTCTGAGGACATTAAATGATGCACCATCGTAGAGGCCCGACATCCGACGAAGGATTGCTTGTCGCTGGCTGCACCTGTCGCGCAAGTATTGAATTTCTGGTCCAAAGGTTAGTCCTTGGTCGATGATTACACCCAGGTATTGGTGTTTGGTAACCCAGTCCACAGGCTCATTACCTATGACCAGATTAGTGTCTGGTCTCCACTGGTGGATGGGAAGGGCCTTGGTTTTGCGGGCATTGATTCTTACTCCAAGGGAGATGGAGGCTCGGTGAATCTTGGTGAGGCAGCGCTGTGTCTTGTTAGAGTTTCTGTGTCCTATTGTGACAAGGGCAAAGTCGTCCGCATAGTTGAAGAGTTTGGCTCCATGCGGTAGTGCGATGTGCATGAGTTTTTCCATGAGACAATTAAATAGGAAGGGGCTAAGGATTCCACCTTGGGGGGTCCCATTTTCGTGGTTTTTGTAGGTGGAGTAGTGCCCATCTACTTTGACTCGTGCACTACGATTTTGTAGACTCTGCTTGATCCACGAGAGAAGGTTACCTTTGATCTGCTTGGATACGAGAGCAGAGAGTATTGCCGGCACATTGGCTAGTTCAAAGGCCTTCTCTAGGTCTAGAAAAACTATGTAACCACGGCTGTTGTTGAGAAATGATAGCATGGAGGCTATGCATTCTGAGGTGCCTAAGCCAGGCTGGTAGGCAAACATGTTTTCTGGGAAGGGTGGGCATTTCCAGCGGACTCTGTTAAGTACCATCTTTTCTGCCGTCTTGCTCAGGCAGCTTAGGAGGGAGATGGGGCGAGGGTTGTCAGGGTCCTGTGGTTTTGGGATGGGCTGAATGTCTGCTCTGTTCCATGAGGTTGGTCTGATTCTTCGTGTGTATGTCAAATTGATCAGAGAGAGTAGAGCAAGCTCCCCTTGGGGCCCCATTTTTTGGATCATTGTGTATGTTATTCTGTCGGCACCTGGGGCTGTGTTCTTAGAGGTTTTGCTTACTCTTAGTAGCTCAGTCAGGGAGAATGGAGCATCTGTTTCATCTTCAGTGTTGATGGCCTCTTCTATTTCTTCCCATCTTGCAGTGGTGAGGTCCTGGAGTGTTGCTCTGGTGGTGATGGGGAGCTGGTTAGAGCTTGCTCTATCCGCGAATTTGATGGCGAGTTCTTCTGCTGCCCTGCTAGGATCCCTGTGGGGGGTGATTTTAGGAGGTTTTCCTTTAGCAAAGGAGTTGATGCTCCTCCACATCTGGCCCACAGAGGTGTGAGCATCTAGGTTGGAACACCACTCTAGCCATTTATTCCTCTTGATGTTGCGAGTCTCTTCATGGACATGTTGTTTGACTGCCTGGAGAGTGCGGTAGGAGTCTTCAGTGCGACGTTTCCTGTGCATTTTCCGAATGACGTTGAGCCGGTGGTTGAGTTCTTTAACTCTGTCACAGTAATACCATCTGTCCCGATGAGTGGTGTGTTGTGGTTTGCAGAGGGGTATGGAGGAGTTTGCTGCAGCTTGCAGGGCATTGACTAGCTCGGCCTCTGCTTGGTCGATGTCTTTAGATGGTACGTAGGCTGAAAACCAATTGCTGAGGTGCTCCTGGAATCGGCCCCAGTCGGCCTTCTTGAAATTCCATCGAGGGGGAGGAGCAGGGATTTGGAAGATTTCAGGAATTGGCAGTGTGAGATGGATCCCATAGTGGTCGCTTGTGACCAGGGGATGAACTCTCCATGTGGCGTCCTGCTTTAGGGAATTGGAGACAAAGGTGAGGTCCAGTATTCCACCTCTGTCGTGAGTTGGCTCATGATCGTTGAGCAGGGAGACAGCTTCTTGGTCATTCAGCAGGCTCATGATGTGTCTGCCTGCAGCACAGGGGCGCTCGTACCTGAATCTTGGGTGGTGCGCGTTGAAGTCGCCTCCTATTACCAAGTCACGATGACTGGCTAGCCCGAAGAGGGTAGTCAGGTCTAAGCTACCTTCCCGTGGTCTGTAAATGTTGTACAGATCTATGCAGCTGCCTTGAAGTTGGATGTTAACAGCGAGGACGTCGACATCTTCGCCACAGTAGATTGGTCGGGTTATTTCCTTTGCTAATAGGTTTTTCCTGATGAAGGTGGCGCTGCCTCTGTTCTCCCCTGGAGACCAGTGCTGGTAGAATCCATTGTATCCTGAGATTTTTGGAGGGTATTGCTCTGTGCACAGGGTTTCTTGAACCATGATGACATCAATGTTGTCAGTCTTGGCTATGCCTTCAAGATGTTGTACCTTGTGTCTGAGACCCTGGGCGTTCCAGTGTAGGATCCCGAGATTAGACATCTTGATGATTTGAGGAGGTGGAGGTGGTAGGAGTGGTGGGTTGTTGAGGCTGCTGGTGGGTTCTGGAGACGAGGGCGTTGGCGACAACGGAGTGGGCTACTTCGACGACTTGATTGTAGGCATCTTGGGTGGTGGCTCTGGTATCGAGGAGTCGGACGGCTGCCTGTACGGCTTGAATGAGAAGGTTGGTGAGCTCGTTTACTGTGAAGAGGGTTTGCTGTTTGGAAGAGGAGGTACAAATAGTGATACGACACAATCATCACAGACGTGCCAAGGAAGACAAAATGTGTGGACGATACTATCCTAGAAGAACACTGGTGGCAGATCATTATCTAGATCTGGTCGGAAGAAACGAGGTGATCCTTAACCCAACCAAGTTCCAGTTTACATCGATTGAAGTCGACTTCGCAGGTTTCCAGATCACCAAGACTGAAGTAAAACCTCTACCTAAGTACCTGAATGCCATCCCAACTTTTCCCAGACCTTCCAACATCACAGACGTATGGGCGTGATTTGGCCTCATAAACCAGGTGTCACATAATGGCAAAACCACGGACATGATGGCACCACTCAAGCCTCTCCTCGGCCCAAAGGTCAACTTCAGT
This sequence comes from Halocaridina rubra, assembly GCA_037179515.1. Taxonomy (NCBI): domain Eukaryota; kingdom Metazoa; phylum Arthropoda; class Malacostraca; order Decapoda; family Atyidae; genus Halocaridina; species Halocaridina rubra. The sequence goes on along the minus strand of JAXCGZ010015189.1, from coordinate 7,087 downwards.
TGGAACTCGGATCTAGAAAAGGCAATCGAACATTCCAAAAAGTCCATCACCAACATGATCAAGGAAGGAGTTGAAATATTTGACCCCAGCAATCGGACATGCCTTAATCCCGATTGGTCCAGGACTGGGGTAGGATATTGGCTGTGCCAAAAGTGTTGTGATTGTGGCTCCTAATTCCTGGATGCTGTAAAGATGGATGGAAGGTAACTTTAGCTGGATCTTGTTTCCTAAGAGATGCTGTGAAGCTTTATACACCGATGGAAGGAGAAGCTTTAACAGTCGCATGGGCACTAGAAGATAGTGGCTACTTCACTATGGGTTGCTGCGATCTCGTCATATCAACAGGTCACAAGCCACTGGTGAAAATTCTCAGTAATCAAGCCCTAGATGACATCATGAACCCAAGACTTTTCAGATTTAAGAAATGCACACTCATGCAGCAGTAGCAGATTGTACATGTTCCTGGTAAGACCATACCAGCAGCAGACGCAATGTCACGGTATCCATCAATCACATACCATTTCAACAAAGGAAATGAAGTGAGTGCTCTGTACACCTTTCGTATTCTAGTAGGTACTCAAGACGACCTAGAAACACTTGTGGTGGCCACTGCAAGGTCATCGACAGATTCTCTTGGTGCTGTCACATGGGATAGGGTTAAGGAGAGCACCTTGACTGAAAATAAACTTCATCTGCTCAAACCACTCATCGAGTTCGGGTTTCCAACATCCCGCGATGGATTGCCTGGAGAACTGCAGTCATACCGGCAATACCTTGACAGGTTGTCCCTTGTAGGCAAGGTCATCATGATGGACCACAGGATCGTGATACCGCAAGAACTTCAGAAGGAGGTGTTGCATGTTCTCCACGCCTAACACCAAGATACCAGTTGGATGCACAGTTGGGCACTAAGCACAGTATTTTGGCCTGGAATCACTAAAAATGTTGAGGATACACGCTCCAAGTGCCACCCCTGCTGGGGTATGTCACCTTCCCAGCCATGCATGCCACCAGTGCAACCATGTGTGCCAAGCAGCCCCTTCCAAGCCATTGCAGCCAACTTCTTTGTGGCACGTGGCATCAGATACTTGGTCATCGTGGAAAGGTTCAGTGGGCGGCCACATGTGGTTGCATTTAAGTCAGGTGCCAAGGGTTTCATCATGGGTCTAATCTACTACTTCACAACATTCAGCGTACCTGAGGAACTATGCACAGACAGCGGACCCAAATTTACTACAAAGGAAACAGAATCAATGCTGCAGCATTGGGGTGTTAAGCATCACCACTCAACAGCATACCGCCCTCAATCGAACGGGCGAGCAGAAGTAGCAGTCAAATCCATGAAGCACTTAATGACATCTCATACAGACGCAAATGGTGGCTTTGACACGAAGGCAGTGGCAGCTTGATTGCTGCAATACCGCAACATGCCAGACCCTCAAACTGGCATGTCACCAGCACAAAATGTCTTTGGCAAGAATCTTCAACATCTACTGCCGGTCGCCCCGGGTATGCAGGTATTTACCAGTCCAGCATTTCATCCAATATGGCGCCAGACTTGGGAACAACAAGAAGAGGCACTCTGGTTGAGATTTGTCAAACAAGTCAATAATCTCCAGTGCAAAACCCAGCTGCTGTCCCCCTTAACTCTGGGTGATAGAGTGTTGCTACAAAACCAGACAGGTAACCACAGCAAGATATGGGATAGAGCTCAGGTGGTCATACAAACAAAGCCACATAACCAACACTTGATCAAGGTGGATGGCTCAGGTCGACTGACTTTAAGAAACCTGCAGTTCCTACACCACATTCAAGAGCTAGCTAAAACCAACCATTCCACACCATGACTGTCCACTCATCCAAAGATTATACAAAAGATGGATGGAACAGCAAAGACCGAGTGTAACACTTTGAGTCTTCAAGGCTGTGGCCTCGATTTAACATCTACACCAGGCAGTGGTCAGCCACAAGCTGGAATGCAAAATGAAGCACACGATGATGAAGCAACAGCTCTGACCCCACCGAAGGACTATAAAGCCCCAGCACCCCCAAAAGCACATGAGCTAAGCCCCGTGCTGGCCTCAGAGCAGCTATCTCCTACATCATCATCCCCAACACTGTGACGGAACAGATGTCCTCCAGCATACCTTGGGGATTATATAACAGATTAATGAGTTTCCAGCTGAAAACTGGGGAGGATGTGAGATATTGGTATGAGGTAATATAGACAGGGTTTAAATATGGCAGGTTGGTAATCATGTATCATCTATAGGAGAGTGGGTGAAGTGAGGAATTAAACTGTAAGCAGCTGCATCTTCCTAGGAGGTGGCCACATCGCATATTAGCTCTTAATACTTAATTAATATGTAAGTCACAGAAGTTAGATAATTATGTTTATACATTGCAAAGGAAGTTATTATTTACATTATGTGGGGTATTACAAAGTAATGTGCACTGTGAATATTTATTTAGTATGTAGTTGTGTTGGGTGACTTGAATGCCAGAGTGGGTGATGGTGAGATAGAAGGTGTTGCAGGAAAGTATGGGGTACCAGGTGGGAATGAGAGTGGCGAGAGACTGTTAGATATGTGTGTGGGGCAAGAGTTGGTGATAGGTAATAGTTTATTTAAGAAGAAGTTAATAAATAAGTATACATGGATGAGAGTGGCAAATGGAAGAGTGAAAGAAAGAGCATTGATGGATTATGTGTTGGTACCAAAGAGCATGGTTAGTAGAGTGAAAGATGTACATGCATTCAGGGGTGTGGCTGCTGGGATGTCTGATCAGTTTTTGGTTGAAGCAAAAGTGGTAGTAGCAAAAGAGTGGGGAAATAGTGTGGGGGGATGTAGAAGGGAAATAGTGAAGGGGGAAGAGTTGAAAAAGCCAGAGAATAGACAGGAATATCAGGACAGGTTGAGAATGGCATATGACAGGGTGAAAGAAAGAGAAGTTGGGGAGTTAGGGGAGGAATGGGGGTTGATGAGAGAATGTTTTGTGGGACATGCAAGTGATGTGTGAGGAAAGAGGTTTGTTGGAGGTGGCATGAGGAGGGGCAGCGAGTGGTGGGATGAAGGGGTGAAAATGAAGGTGGAAGAGAAAAGGAGGGCTTTTGAGGAATGGCTGCAGTGTAAAAGTAGGGAGAAGTATGAAAGATATAGGGAGAAAAATGTGGAAACCAAGCGGAAGGTAGAGGAAGAGAAGAGGTTGGCAAATGTTAGGTGGGGACAGGATTTTAGTAGGTCATATGAGGAGAATAAAAAGAAGTTTTGGAAAGAAGTGAAGAGAGTAAGGAAGGGTGGATCGAGGATGGAAGAGACAGTGAAAGATGTGAATGGACAGATGTTAAGAGGGAACGATGCAAGGAAAAGATGGGCAGAATATTTTGAGTGCTTGCTGAATGTTGAGGAAGATTCAAGGGCCAGTAATGGGAGATGAAAATGAGAGAGAGATTATAAGAGAGGAGGTGAAAAGGGCATTGTATGAAGCGAAAGCAGGTAAAGCACCTGGAATGGATGGTGTGAGAGCGGAGATGTTGAAAGAAGGGGGTGTGAATGCATTGGAATGGTTAGTGAGAGTGTTTAATATATGCGTTATGTTGTCATTGGTGCCAGTGGAATGGGTGATTGCCTGTATAGTGCCCCTATACAAAGGTAAGGGAGATATGTATGAATGCAGTAATTTTAAGGGTATAAGTTTGTTGAGTGTGGTAGGAAAAGTGTATGGTAGGATACTGGTTAATAGGATTAGGGATAAGACAGAATATGTGATCGCGGAAGTGCAGAGAGGTTTTAGGAGAGGTAGAGGTTGTATAGATCAGATTTTTATAGTTAGGCAGTTATGTGAGAAATTTTTAGCAAAGGGTAAGGATGTGTATTTTGCATTTTTGGATCTGGAGAATGCATATGATAGAGTTGATAGAGAGGCTATGTGGAATTGTTTTGAGATTATATGGAATTAATGGTAAATTGTTGCATGCAGTGAAGAGTTTGTATGAGGGCAGTAGAGCTTTTGTTGGGGTAGGGAATGAAGTGAGTGAGTGGTTTCCAGTGAGTGTGGGAATGAGACAGGGATGATAACGAGTGGGAGCTGAATCAGTTGCTGTTTGCAGATGATACTGTGGTGGTGGCAGATTCAGAGGAAGAGCTCTGTCAGTTAGTGTCAGAATTTGGAATGGTGTGTGAGAGAAGGAAGTTGCGAGGGAATGTGGGAAAGAGTAAGGTTATGAGGTGTACAAGAAATGAGAATGGCGCTGGATTGAATGTTATGTTGAATGGAGAGACACTTGAGGAGGTTAATCAGTTTAAGTATCTAGGCTCGGTTATAGCTGCATATGGTGGAGTGGAAGCAGATGTGTGTCACAGAGTGAATGAAGGATGTAAAGTGTTGGGTGCATTGAAAGGAGTGATGAAGAATAGAGGGTTGGAAATGAATGTTAAGAAAGTTTTGTATGAGAAAGTGGTTGTGCCAACTGTGATGTATGGATCAGAGTTATGGGGTATGAAAGTAAGTGAGAGACGGAAACTAAATGTGATTACCTAATTGTGATTACCTAATTGTGTTTACGGGAAAGAGCCCAAAGCTCGTATCTTCCCGTCTCCTCATCATTTTATACTTAGTGATACTTATCATACCTGTCCTTAAAATTATGGATTGAAATAGCATTAACTACCTCCTCGTTTAGCGAATTCCAGTTATCAACTACTCTTACACTGAAAAGTATTTCCTTACATCCTGCAAAGAAGTTTTCTTACGAAGCTTCAAACTATGACCTCTAGTTCTAGATGAAATGCCTGAGGAGTATGATTGGTGTATCTCGATTGGATAGGGTTAGGAATGAAGTGGTGAGAGCAAGAATGGGTGTGAGGAGAGAAATTGCAGCCAGAGTAGATATGAATGTTCTGAGATGGTTTGGCCATGTGGAATGGATGGATGATGAAAGGCTGCTGAAAAAGTGATGAATGCAAGAGTTGATGGGAGAAATGATAGAGGGAGGCCTAGGTTTGGGTGGATAGATGGAGTAAGGAGAGCCCTGAATGATAGGAGGATGGATGTGACGGAAGCAAGCGAGCGTGCTAGGAATAGGAATGAGTGGCAAGCGATTGTGACGCAGCTCTGATGGGTATCTGCTGTTACCATGGGGCTGCATCATACAGAGGTAGCCCTGTTGTAGGGGCAGTAGGAGGAGTTGGCAGTTGTGAAGCGACACAGGTTGTGGAAGAGCTGGGAGGATGGGCTGTGGCACTCCAGCAGTGCCATCTGAACGTTCGCTAGCTCCCTCGTCATTGCCCATAGAGCAAAGTAATCCCCCTATTTGTTTTCCTTTCTTGATGTCGGCTACCCTCCAATTAAAGGGGGAAACATCCAAGGCAGATAGATAGATAGAGAAGCTCTAGTAGTGCACAGAGCCACATTGTTTTTTAGGGTTATTCTGTCTTTGCAGACTGGAGCATTCATTATGTTGTATAGGAGTTACAATAATAAACTGTAAGCAGCACATACCTAAATGTCATTTTGACCAGCTAGCTATTTGAGAGCATTCAATCTATAGAAAAGTGTACATTCAACCTAATAGAACAAAAGAAGTGGTGGAAAACTATAAATACTGGTCACAGGAAGCTGTATGTTTAAATGAGTGAATAAATGAAGATAAAGAATTTTTCATTCAGGGTATATCCAATGAAAGGAGTGATAAAGAAAATAATAAGAAACCAAAGATATAGCTTCATTAAGGCAGTAATATTAAAGAATAGGATAACTGACATTAAGGCTGATATAATATCAGTTATGTAGACAAAATTAAGTGAAGAAATAACCAGTGTCACATATTTTCCTAAGGTCTCCAAAATAATGATATCTGAGAGGATGAGTGGAAGGATAGCATTACAGTACTTGCAAATGAAAGGTTACAGGTTGAAGAAGAAAATTTTGCTATAGAAAGTGAGTTCCAGGAGGTCAGCGGCATCAAGGAAGATCTTGATATATATATATATATATATATATATATATATATATATATATATATATATATATATATATATATATATATATATATATATATATAATATATATATATATATATATATATATATATATATATATATATATATATATATATATATATATATACATAAATATATATATATATATATATATATATATATATATATATATATATATATATATATATATATATATATATATATATATATACATATTTATATATATATATATATATATATATATATATATATATATATATATATATATATATATATATATATATATATATATATGTATATATATATATAAATATATATATATATATATATATATATATATATATATATATATATATATATATATATATATATATATATATATATATATATTTATATATGCATATATATATAAATATATATATATATATATATATATATATATATATATATATATATATATATATATATATATATATATATATATATAAATATATATATATGCATATATATATATAAATATATATATATATATATATATATATATATATATATATATATATATATATATATATATATATATATATATATATATATATATATATTTATATATGCATATATATATATATATATATATATATATATATTATATATATATATATATATATATATATATATATATATATATATATATATATATATATATATATATGTACATATATATATATATATATATATATATATATATATATATATATATATATATATATATATATATATATATATATATATGTATATATATATATATATATATAATATATATATATATATATATATATATATATATATATATATATATATATATATATATATATATATATATATATATATATATATCGGTTCCGGTTCTACGTCACCAACTCTCTTTTTCAACCAAGAGCTAGGACGGTTGCCTTCTTGCGAAGGACATGTTTTGGCAGATGTAATCCTTTCCCTGAGTGCATACCATTGCTATCCTCAGACCGTGATGGGGCGCTAACCTTCGACCTGACGCCTCAGAGTCGCGGACGCTATCGTTTGAGCCACGATGA